>CABHPH010149769.1:0-22651 GCA_902168325.1 Peromyscus nudipes
CCCGAATCCAACTCATTTCTCTCGGGAAGTTTTATGTCAGCTCGAGTCATGGGAAACAGGTGTACCCTTGATAAGATGTGGACTGATCCCCAGAGAACCACATTCATACTCTTGATGCTTTCCTCTATCCCTCCCAGGGCAGTACCCAAGGACAGACAGCCGCAGGGGGCACTCCACACACACATACATCCCAGGCCCTGTCCCTACTCCAGGCACCAAAAAGAGTTAGCATCATGGCAGAGCAGCTGGCTTAGCTAAGGCTGAAGAAACACACTTGGAGGAGGCCCCTTCCCCAGCTCCAGCTAACATGGCATTTTCAGCCCTCACCACGCAGGGCGGTCGGCATGGGAATGGTCCTACAGTGGAGTCTAGAGCCTCTTCCCTCATTTACTTACCTCTGAGTCCCCATCAGCAAGCTGAGGAAGACACAAGGAGTCTCAAAAATCCCCCAAACACAGAGACCAAATTTAAAGGCTCCAGAGAAGCAGAGTCAAGTCCTGCAGAGGTCAGCGCTCACAAGCTGGCCCTCTGCCCTCCTGTGATCATCACTGCCCCGAAGCTGGCCCTTCTTCCCACTCTTTCCTTCTCAGTTCTGCAGATGCATCCCAGCTCCAGCGCTGCTCTGCCAGGAGCTCTGACACCATTCTCCAGGCTGGTTCTGTCCCCTCAGACTCAGGAGGAAGGTTGCAGGGACTGAGAGTCACCAAGGAGATTGGATCAACATCCAGGAAGGCAAAGACACAGAAGCTACTGGCCCTGGACAGTGGTGCTTGCCATGGTGGAGTCTCATTCTATAGATTTAAGGGTCCATCCCGAGGGTATGTGGCTGTGTCTCTTTAAGCATCGGGCCTCTTCTAAGGCAAGTTCTCTCTGCAGTCAACTCCTGTTACCACCAGTCCTGCGGCAGAGAACAAGGACTCCCAGGTGCCATCTGGTGGCCAAACACAGTAGCACCTCAGCCACACGAGGTGTTCTACATAGGCAGCCTCCAAGGGCTTGGACTCAAATCTCAGCTCCTCCACCAGACTCTATCTAGGGCTGCAGGTTACCACTGTGAGCAAAGAGCCTGAGAAAGTGTTGTAAGCAGAGTACACTCCCATAGGATAAATCCTCCAGTAAAGGATAATTTTTATTTTTACTTAGGTGTATGCTTACGTATCTGTGTGGTGGTATGTGCACGTGTATGTGGTGCCTGCTGAGTACAGATTCCCTTGGAGCTGGGAGTTAACAGGCAGTTGTAAGCCTTGTGACATGTGGGTGCTGGGAATTGAACCCAGGTCCTCTGGAAGAACAGTAAGTGCCCTTAACTGATAAGCCATCTCTCCAACTTCTCCAGTAACATCTTAAATGAGGAGACTTCCTTACCTCCCTGCTTGCCAGCTACAGGGGCTTGAGACACAGCTGAACATCACCTTGTCCTGTCATCACGAGACAGAGGTTCTTAACGGGGAGAGGAGTAGCTGCCATTGCTGTACCAAAAAGTATTTCTTAAATGTGAAGGAGCAGGGCCTTTAATAGGTGGAAGCCAGGAATGCCAAAAGAAGTCTGTCCTTAATGTCAACAGTATTGATGACCCTCCAAGGTTAGCAGAAAGAGAATGGCTCCTTGGCAAACTCCGGAACCCACTTTATTTTCCCCACTTTATTTTCCCCATAATGCTGCCTTTGGTGTCTTCCCTAACCAAACACAAATGGATCAAAGGCCAACTTATAGTCAGTTCTGGATTCTTTCCTTCAACCCATGGGTCCTGGAGATCCAACTCAGGCTGTCAGGCTGGCCAGCAAGCTCTTTTACCCACTGAGTTTGCCATCTTGTTGGCCCAACATCATCTTTATAAATGTAGAGGTTGAGAGGGGGTTGATCTGGCCCAGGCCACTTCTACAAGGGGTGCCAGTGCTCAAGGTTGTCCCTGCCTAGAAGCCAAGCACATAAATCTGCACCCAGTCACCCTCTCTGGGTCACTACTACCCTGGAAGGGAGAAGGAGACAGGCTGGCAGGTCCTCAGGGGTCCAAAGATGATCACTGAGAAACAAGACCACCCATCTCAATCCCCTAAGGGACCACCCTGCTGTTCTTCATGTGGAAGGGGATGACTCAGCCCAGCCATGCTCTCTGCTCAGGAACTGTCCCGGGTTATGCATCTCTCACATGATGTGCTTTCAGCTTCTCGTTACAGAACGGCGTGACTCTGAATTTCCTCTCCGCACCCCATTCTAGGCTTCTCAGCTCGATTGCACACACATAATCTGATGCTGATAGGAAAGACCAACACACATGAGTCAGATCCTAGTGGAGGGAAAGTGAGAAAGAATGGGACCGGCAGCAAGAGTCGGTGAAAGTTGTAAAGGGTCTGTTGGTTTGAGCAGCCATCAGGAGGCTGCCATCATAGACTTGAAGCTCTGATGAAAGTCTCCTTGCATCTCAAAGCCACAGACAGGATGCTGTAGGACAACTCTAACATGCCACTCCTCTCTTTCCAAGGCACACTCATAGCACTATCTAGAGAAAGGTGCATTATTTCCTCTCTTCCTTTTTCTTTTTGTGATGTAAAGGACCAAACCCTGGGTCTTTTGTATGCTGAGCTGGTGTTCTTCCACTGAGCTACAACCCTAACTCCCATTACTATTTTCACGGCCTACCAGGTCCTGTGACCCTACCTGCATACCCCTTTGGATAAGCTAGCACATCCACCCTGCTCCTTCTGCTGTCGCCTGCCTTTGAACTTCTCTACGGGTTGATACAGCTGGTTAAAATGTTCTGCCCTCAGGGCTACAGAGGTGGCTCAGTGGTTAAGAGCACTTGTTGTTCTTGCAGAGAACCTGGGTTCAATTCCCAGCATCCACATAGTGGTTCACAAATACCTGATCCAGGGGATCCGATGCCCTCTTTTGATCTCTGTGGCACCAGGCACATAGTGGCACACCTCCATACATGCAGACAAAACACCCATACACATAAAATAAATCTTTAAAAAAGTTAAAGAAAATGTCCTCTCCTTATCCTGGCATGGGGGCACATGCCCGTTACTCCTGCACTTGAGAGACTGACAGGAAGACACAGTAAGCACAGGCCAGGCTGACTGACATAATGAGACCCTGTCTCAAGAAAACAAATCAAGGGGCTGGAGAGATGGCTCAGTGATTAAGAGCACTGGCTGCTCTTCCAGAGGTCCTGAGTTCAATTCCCAGCAACCACATGGTGGCTCACAGCCATCTGTAATGATATCTGGCGCCCTCTTCTGGCATGTAGACAGAACACTGTATACATGATAAATAAATAAATAAATCTTTTTTAAAAAAAAGAAAGAAAACAAATCAAAATACCGCTTCCTCCACTCTGCCTGAGCATCTCCTACTTACTTTAAGGTGTTAATCTGAAATATCACTGCTTCAAAGGTGCTCTCCCTAACAACCAAGCCGGGGAGATCTGTTTCTCTCTGTCTGATTCCTTGCTGCTTTTAAAAATCATTCAGGACCTGGAGAGATGGCTCAGTGGTTAAGAGTCCTGGCTGCTCTTCCAGAGGACCTAGATTTGATTCTCAGCATCCACATGATGGCTAACCACCATCTGTAACTCCAGTTCCAAAGGATCCAACATCCTCTTCAGGCCTCCAGAGGCTCCAGGCCCACATGTGGTGTCCAGACATACCCACAGGCAAAACTCCCATATGCATAGAATAAAGGCTTAAAAAATTTTAAGATCATTCAGGGCCATCCATCTCTTGCTAGACAGTGAGCTCTGTTCTTAGCAACCTCAGTATGTTGTTCAAATAGTGGTTCAAGTGAATGGACGGTCCTTGGCTACGAAGAGCCTAGAATGAAATAATATTGATATTTAGCTAGCCAGGTTTCAACTGGAAATGAACTGGCCTGGATGGTTGACATGTGGCTACATCCTCTGAAATGACTCTGGGGGAACTAAAATCAGATTTGGGGCAGGACAATTGCTGCTCTAATTATTTTATAACCGCTCACACAAAGCCCCAACTAAAAACTCCCCAGTGCACAGCCTCCCCTGCGAAGCAGCCAACATCCTTGGGCGTACTCTTTTCCACCCAATCAGGCTCCAACATGGAAATAGAATAGAAACCTAGAAAGGATTCAGCCCACTAAGGGAATTTCAGTCTCTGTAGCTGGAGTCTTTCTCCTAGATCTGTCCCAAATTTACAAGGCAATTTGATTTCGGAGAAGGGAAATGAACTGATGCTTTCATGGAGGAAGACCGCCTCTGGAGGCAGTCCGTTTGGCCTGAATCCTCGGCTCTCTGTAGGGTGGAAATCCTGGGAATCTGTGGAAGAAGATTTGGGATGCTGGCAGTAATGCTGAACTGCTTTGCCTAAGGCACTACAGGCTGAACCAGGAAGCCTCCCAGAGTGACTTAATGCACTCACATCTCCAGAAGCCCTGTAACCATCAGACTGAAAACCTGCTTTTCAGTTCAGTGATGGGAGAAGTTGATGGAACCTGATTCTGGACTCCTGCCCACTTAAAAAAACCTAGTTTGAGGGGGTCTACAGGAAGTCTGGTTGAGAGTGTGTGGGGTGTGGGGTGTGGGTGAGACTCAGCTAAGGAGACCTTCTGTAATGCTATGTGCCTGGATCCCCAGTGACTGCTGAGTGGGCCATAGAATCTCAGAGAATACAGGACTCATCTGGTCTATTGGGGCTTGCAAGGTTTCATTTATTGGACCTTTACCCCAGAAAATCACATGATGCTATAAGGGTCCATACTCCAGATGGTTAGTATGTGCATGCATGCATGTCCGTCTGTCTGTCTGTGTAAGCAGTAAGTAAGCAGTCTATTATTGAGCTATATACCCAGCTGTTTTATTTTTCTTCTCTCCCTCCCCAAGGTGTTTAATCTGAGGTCCCTGCCAGTGTAAGGATGTTATGGTGTATTTAACTCACTTCAGGTCCTATCTCTCCTCTCCTGTGCTATGGTTTGAACATGATCTGTGCCCCCCTGGACTCATGCAAAAGTCTAATTTGCAAAGTCAGATGTTAATATTAAGAGGGTAGAAACTTAGGGCTGAAGAGATGGCTCAGCTGTTAAGAGTGTGTATTGCTCTTATAGAGAAGACCTAAGTTTGGTTCCTAGCACCCACATCTGAAAGTCAAAACCACCTATAACTCCAGCTCTCTCTCACACACACACATACAGACACAGAGAGAAAGGCAGAGAGTGACAGAGACTCACATACATATTTAAATAAATCATTTTAAAAAGAGGGTAGGAAATCTGCATACGGTCTTTGGAAGTGGGGACTTTGCTTTGTCTTGCTGTTTGTGTGTAGTGTTGGGGATGGAACCCAGGGCCTCACATTCTAGACAATCATTTTGCCAAGAAGTCCAAAAGAGAGAACTCTGGGAAATGGTTGGGTCATTAAGGGCGAGTTTCATGATCGAATCCCAGTGGCTTTATGCAGACGGAGAATGACAACACAGAGATGCATGTGTGCTCCTGCCATGATATCATGACGTCAAGGTGACCCATCATCAGGGCCTAGGCTGTGCTGTGTGGACTTCCAGAGCTGGGAGGCAAAGAAAACCCTTTATCAAGTGGTCGGCCTCAGGAACTTTATAGTAACAAAAGGCCAGTACACCTAGAGAGAGGTATTAATGAGAAGAGTGGGGAAAAAAGAAAAAGAAAAAAGAGAAACATGCCTGGAAATCTCAAAGAGCCCAGGTGATGCCTGGTAGATCCAGAGAGTAGCCTGGAGAGTGTGTTATGGTGTTGGGGAATATTATTTTAAGGTGTATTATGGTGATATTTTATTTGTACTGAAATGTGATTTTATTTTTATGTTAATAAATAAAGTTGCCTGGGGGGTCAGAGTTAATAGCAAGCCATAGCAAAAGTTTGGCAGTGGTAGCACACGCCCTTAATCCCGATCACATGACAGGCAGATCTCTGTGTGTTCAAGGATACCACCAGCATTGGAGACACACGCCTTTAATCTCAATACCAACCATAGAAGACCTGGAGGTCTGTACAGACAGGCAGTGACGAGGAGGTCATGTGGTTGGGTTTACAACCAATGAGAAGACAGAACAGAAAGTCAATAAATAGGACAAACACAGGAAGTAGGTCTCTTGCGGAGAGGTAGGACAGCAGCGGCAGTGAAGGGTAAGGTTTCTAATCTCAGCTCTTAGCTATTGCTCTGACCTCTTGGCTTTTAACTCTGTATTTGGCTCTGTGTTTCTTATTTAACAAGACAGTTACATCTACAGTGTGTTGCTTTTGTTTATGTTGCATTTGTTTAACTCTGTGAACTGTGTTACTGTGCCTGTCTAAAACACCTGATGGTCTAATAAGGAACTGAACGGCCAATAGCAAGACAAGAGAAAGGATAGGCGGGGCTGGCGGGCAGAGAGACTCTATAGAGGAAGAAATCTGGGAGAAAGGAGGAAAAATAAGTAGGCAGAGGAGGAGGAGCAGGAGGAGGAGAAGAACTCCAGGGCCAGCCACCCAGCAAGCCATGGAGAAAGAGCAAGATTTACAGAAGAGAATGAGAAAATCCCAGAGGCAAAAGGTAGACAGGTTAGTTTAAAGTTAAGGAAAGCTGGTAAGAAACAAGCCAAGTTAAGTGAAGGCCGGGCATTCATAACTAAAAATATGCCTCTGTGTGTGATTTATTTGGGAGCTGGGTGGTGGGCACCCAAAGAGACAAAGAGTAAAAGCAAAGAACATTATGGGGCAGGTGGTCACCATTTCCAACTGAGCTGATAACCAAATGTCTTCTGTCTTAGTCAGGGTTCCTATTGCTACAATGAAACACTATGACCATAAAGCAAGTTAGAACCCGAGATCACTAACCCAGAGTTGGCACCACCCACAATGGGCTGGGCCCATCCCTATTGATCACTAATGAGAAAATGTCTTACAGCCAGATCTTATGGAGGCATTTTCTCAATTAGGGTTCCTTCCTTTCAGATAACTTTAGCTTGTTTCAAATTGGTATAAACTAGCCAGCACACTTTCTAAAGAGGCCTGGAATGGCAACTAATGTTTCGCTGGCAAAGATAAAAGGGTGGAGAGGCAAGGCATTCTGGGAAACAAAGAAAAGTGTAAACAATTACAGAGGCAAAAATGAAGGTGGAGAACTAGATACCTGGAAGCCTGAGGCAGGGATCACTTATGCCCAGAGTTAGAGACCAGTCTGGACAACACAGTGAAACGCTGTGTTAAAAAGAAAATGGGAAGAAGACTGTGGATGTAGCTCACTTGGTAAAGTACAGGCTAAGCATGCAGAAAACCCTGGGTTTGAGCCCCAGCACCACATAAAACCAAATGTGGTGGTGTACACCTGTAATCCCAGCACCTGCGGAGAAAGGCAAGAAGATCAGAAGTTCAAGGTCATCCTCTGCAACACAGCAAGTATGAGGCCAGCGTGAGATATACGAGACAAGGAGAAAGAGGAGGAGGAGGAAGAAAAAGAAAAGGCATGGGGGAACTAGAAGAGGTCCCTGAAGAAGGCTCGACACTCATGACACTCATGGGTGTTGCCTTAGCATGAGCTCGGAGATCTGTGGTGATTTGAATGAGAATGGTGCTCCCCATAGGCTCAGGGTTGAATACTTGGTTCCCAGTTGGTGGAACTGTTTGAGAAGGATTGGGAGGTGTGGTTTTGTTGGAGGAGGTATATCACTGGAGGTGGGCTTCGAGGTTCCCAAATCCACAGCAATCCCAGTTAGCGCTCTCTGCCTCTCAGTTATTGCCTCAAAACGCAAGCTTCCAGCTATTGCTCCAGTGCCGTGCCTGCCTGTTGCCCTAGTCCCTGCTATGAGGGTCAGGTACTGGCTCTCTGAAACTGTGAGTCCCTGATAAACTTTCTTCTATAAATTGCCTTGGTCATGGTGTTTTGTCACAGCAATAGAAAAGTAACTAAGACAATACACAACAGAATTTGTAGCTCTTCTTAGACCTGACCTCTCCCCTTCAATGCACACCAGACCTTAGAAACAATTCCCCCTATTCAATTACTGAAAAGCCCTTTAGTTAACATGTCCACAGTGTCACCAAGGTTTATGTTCTAGACACCGTGACTGTGTTAAACATATTGCTTTCACCTTTCTAGTATGTGATACCTCTTGTGGAAGACAGAATCATTTCCCCCACTTTGAAGAAGAGGCCCTGGGTCACAAGACCAGCAAAGGGTGGAGTGAAGTTCACACTGTGGTCTGGCTACCAGTCTTGAGGCTTCAGCAAGCATCCTCACCAGATGCCCTATTGATAATTGCTGGTGAGAAACTGCACTTCAGGCAGCACAGGTACAAGATGCTGATGTGAATTTATGAGCAGGGCTTTTTGTATGTTTTATTTCTCTTTGATTTTCTGACAGTTCCATACATACATGCATACATACATACATACATACAATGTATGTAATTATATTCATTTTCCATTACCTTATGTTATCCCATTTCCTTTTCCTCTGCACCTTTCTTCTTCCCATCTAGTCCCCAAGTGGCTACATCATTTAAGAAAATACACACCCCTCCCTGCAGAAACCATTAACAATCAATAGCACCTCAGGATGTGATAAGGCCTCATGGGCACCTCTTCTATCCATGATGGCACATTGAAGGGCCCAATCTTGTGCATATATCTGCTGCTGCTGTGTGTTCATGACTACAGTGGTATTCCTCCCAAGCTGGCTTCAAACTTTCAATCCTCCTGCCTCAGCTTCCTAAGTGCCAGGATTCCAGGATGTGCCTCCACGCCCAGTACCAGTAGGAGCTCTTAAGCTGTTTGTCAAAGGAACTGGCAGGGCCAGAAAGGAATAAAGACAGACCTCTCTGTTTTCTCCTTTAAATGAGGTCTAACACACCCTGGGGTCTTCAGGCATGATATCTGTGCCTAGAGGGTCCCTGGTGGTCTGGGCACTTAATGACTTTGGAGTTAACTAGTCTCTAGGCATCTCTCTCACATAGGCAGCCCTGACCTGGCATAGGCTCAACTAAGCAAGGATTATAAAGAAAAAGATGTTTCTTTTTCTTTTATGCTACTGGAAATGGAATCCAGGGCCTTTAAGTACATGCTTTACCACTGAGCTATATCCTCAGCCCATATAAGGAGCACTTTAATTTTTTTTATAGTGTGCTGGTGTCTGTGTGTATGTGAGGGGTGTGTGGGTACACAGGTGCCACCATACATGTACGGAGTCAGAGGATGACTTTCAGGAGTCAGTTCTCTCCTTCCCCTGTAGGTTCTGAGGACTGAATTCAGGCCATCAAGCTTGCAGAGCAAGCATCTCACTGGCCCCACAGTGAACACTTCGAGGAAAAGTGTCTCAGGGGAACACAGGAGGAAACTGAAGCAATAGCTCTATAGCCTGCCCCACCACCCCCTTCTCAAATTTCCATGCCTCTGCTGTCCAGAGCTTGAACTTTCTGGAACATTCTCTGTTCAGTGCTCTGAATAGGGAGGGATGCATGCCATCCTGGGAGAAGACAACGCCACGTGACTTGCTTTCCTAAGGAGGTGCAGCTGGGCTTCTGAGAAACGTCCACTCAGGAACTGGAAACACAAAGGCAATGAGGCATTTCAGTTCCCTTACAGAGAGAGCCATGAGGACAGGGGCCCTGGGCGGTGCTCGGGAGTTATCTGCTTTAGGAGGTACTCCTCACAAGCAGCAGCCGTCCCTGGGCCCAGGGAGCATGTTAAGGGGGATAATTCAGAGCAATCAGAACAGGAGCCCTGCCTGATCTGCTCTAGGGTGATGGAGCAATAGCCTGGTGGCTCTCAAACTTCTGCCCCTGCCTGCCTCTGCCAAGCAGGCCAGCGCCATGCCCAATTTTCATCTGACAGGCAGAGGGCTGAGGACACCAGGCCTGTGCCTCTTGACCACTCAGATAGCTTGGGCTCTAGGGGCCTCCTCAGACACAGACATGACTCAGAGGAAACCTGGATTCCTTCTCAAGACCCAAAGTCTCCTAGACACCTCATTGCCCAATTCTTTATGTGCCACACTGAATTATCTTCCTATTTCTGTGTGATTGTGCAAGTTTCTCTCCTAAGAAGTCACATGTTTATCACATGATGGTAGCCACAGGCCACCAGCAGAGGAAGGAAGGATGCTAGGAAGTCTCTTATTCTGGATCCCATTCTAGTTCAAAACTGTGGGCAGTGCCATCATTCTAAGCTTTGGCTCCCCCAGGGGACCAGCAGAGGCCAGGATGAGATCACAACTCAGCTTTCAGTTCCGCAGAAGGCAGTTTCCATGTTCCTTTCCTCTACATACTTAGGAGGACCTGGACTCCGAGCCCTCCCTTCCCCTCAGATCTCTAACTTCGAGGGGCAAATGTGCCCTAAGACCACGAGATCAGAGCATGCTGTAGGCTGAGGAGACATGTGCTGTTGCTGCATCTGGCTGACCAGCACCTCAGTGCTTGGGTGAGTTCTTCAGGGGCCCTTTAGGAAAGCAGAGCTGTCTTTCTCTAGGGTTTCAGGATTGTTTTTGTAAAAGACGACCCTCTCTGCGTCCCGCCACAGTGAAGCAGAGAAGAGGAAGCGTACCACAGAGAGGCTCACTCTCTGGCAGCCACACACAGAGCTGCATACATACGTGGGCCACACTTCCTCCCAGGCCTGACAGGAACCTTGACTTCTGCAAAGACCACTAAACCCCAACACCAGTACCCAGGGGCACATCTACCCACAGCTGAGCTGCTGAGGATTTCCAGTGTGACTTCAGGACCAAAAAAGGAAGAGGTCCTTCTCTTGTCAAAAAGAAGTATTGCCCTGAGACACAAACAAGTTGGCTTTCCAGATGACTCACCTGATTCTACAAGCAAAGGTGTCTGCATCCAAGTACAAGGCAACCACTCCCCACACAGACCTTCATCCTCTCAGTAAGCTAGTGAGGGTGCAAACACTGCTTGGGAACCATCAGGATTACAATCACCTTGTTTTAGAAAACAATGCCTCTCTCCAGCTCTGCAGGTGTCAGGGAGGGCTGCCAGATGAAATGTGCCAAGGTCCTGCTACCAAGAAGGCCCAAGCTGCTGGCTCAGAAGCCACAATTAGCATCCTGTCACTTGCTCATTTGTATGCATTTCATGTACCACAAGGAGGCCACAGAGAACATGAAATATATCGGCTAGTTTTTGTTTTGTGTTTCCTTTTGTGTTTGTGCTTGCTGAGCAAGTGCTCTACCCCTGAGCTATATGTCCAACCCCCCGGTTTAAAACGTATTTTGTTATCACTATTTTTTTTTGTATGTGTGTGTGGAGATGTGCATAAGTAGGGGTCAGAGGACAACTCTTAGGAGTTGGTTCTCTCCTGCCACCTTGTGGGATCCAAGGACTAAACTCAAAGTCATCAGGCCAGCATGCAAGTTGCCTCTATTCACTGAACCAGCTCACTACACCCCTGTCCATAATTGTCTTAACTTCATGTCTATTCAGTAATCTAATTTTCTCTGTTGTAAAAGTCACAGAGTCACAATAAAAATTCCTCTTGATGGGGGTTGGGGCTGCAGCTCAGGGACAGAGCTTGCCTAACACACACAAAACCCTGTCACTGGGAAAAAAATTCTTTTAAACAATAAAAGCAAACTCTGACTCAAATGCACCACCCCACTTAGAACACAACAGGGTCATTACATCCTTGACATCAGAGAGGGTCTGCAGACAGCCCTGGAGTTTCTCAGCCTGATCATGGGTAGGTCCATCATCCTTTACTTCCTTCTGTCCCATTACGTCAAGCAGGGTGATTTCTACATAAATGAGCAATCAGCGTCACTCTGTTTAGGGCCTGTTTGCAAAAATGAGACCATGTGTGGGAACTCTAGTACATCATTCAAGTTTGCTCACAGCGTGAGATGTCCCTGGTCTCTCTGGTGGGTAATGAGCATTGCTGGATTTTCAGTGCTGTCCAGGGCCACCAGGGATAAGGTCTGCCCTGTAGTGTTCCTTGATATGAAGCCAAGAACTTGAGCTAGTTCTTCCTTTGGGATAGCAGTTCAAAGTTGTAGCATTTAATTGGGAAAAAGCCTTCTGTGATCCACTTGTCGAGGCTTACCCCCGCCCCCAAAGGCCTGGATCAGTGGCATTAGCTCTTTGACAATGGAAACAGAGGAGATGGGATGCAGGAAGCATTGTTATGAACAAAGGCTTGGGTCCACCACACAAATCTCAGCCCCAAGCTGACAGAAGACAGAGATGCTTTCCAGCCTTGTCACTCTGTGGACAAGGGAGTGTCAGATATGCACAACACCCTCAGGTTGAGTCAGCTCTTAGTGGTCAGACATGAGATGGGGGGAGGGGAACTTTATGTCCTCTAACACAGTCTGGGCATATTCATTGGGAAAACTCTGAGAGAGAAAAACCTTGAACTTCTAGTTAATCATTCCAAGTGGCTGCAAACTTCATAGACATTTCTGATTTCATTTTAGTTTTTAAAGACAGGGTCTCATGTAGCCCAGGCTGGCCTTAAACTCATGATCCACCTGCTTCAGCATCCCTAGTTCTAGGACTGCAGGCATGCAGTTGATTTTATTTATTTTTAAGACAGGGTCTCACTATATTGCTCTGGTTGGCCCAGAACTAAGTATGTAGATCAGGCTGGCTTGGAACTCACAGATCTGCCTGCCTCTGCCTACCAAGTGTGTGTCACTACACCCAAACAAGTATATGCTGTCTCAATCAGCTCAGCATTTCTGACTTCAGAAGCCTCCACACAATTGTGCTAAAATCAATGGCATCCTCCAAGGCAGCTACCCAAGCCCACATCGGTTTGAGGCAGTGTCTAGGTCAGTTCACCTACACAATGAGGCGTACGACACACTTGTCAGGAGGACACACTTGCTAGTGTGGCTACTGATAAAGCTTCACGGATAGCCTGGGGCTGCCCCAGCCCAGCTTGTGCCAGGCATCAGGCAATCTTGTCAAAATGTTCCGACCTCCACCCCCAAGTCAGGAGTTTACAAGCCTAGTACTAAAGTAAAAACTGATAGTTTCTTTAATTTTAAAAGCAGGGATGCCAGCACAACATCAGCTCTCCTCTCATGCTCCCTGCCTGGCTCAGCTGATGCTCCCATCCCTGGCTGGAGTGTAGAGCATCTAATTGCACCGGGCACTACTAGAGTGCATGTGCAGCATGCATAGGGCATTTCTTACAGCTGTTCACACTAGCTTCACTGAGCTATTGCCTGGGCTGCTGCTGAGGCTGCTGGAGAGTTTAACAGTGTAGCTCCGATGTGGGTCCTAGAAACTAGGTATCAAGACTCAACACCTGCTGTCTCTTATTTAAACTCTCTGAACTTTGATTTCACTTGCTGTCAAATGAGAATAACAGTGTTGTGGAATGTTAGTTGACGATATGTTACATTTGTTTATGCTGTGGAACATTTGTTTTAATGATGCAAAGATGTGTTGTATTCTTTTATGTTGCATTTGTTTAACTCGGTGAAGCTGTGTTACTTTGTCTGTCTAAAACACCTGATTGGTCTACTAAAGAGCTGAGTGGCCAATACCGAGGCAGGAGAAAGGACAGGCAGGACTGGCAGGCACAGAGAATAAATAGAAGGCGAAATCTGGGAGGAGAGATCAAGAAGCAAGAAGAATAAGGGGAGGACACAAGGGACCAGCGACCCAGCCAGCCACGGAGTAAGAGTGAAAGTAAGATTACAAAAGCAAGAAAAGGAAAATCCAAGAGGCAAAAGGTAGACAGGATAATTTAAGGTAAGAAGAGCTAGCTAGAAATAAGCCAAGCTAAGGCCAGGCATTTATAAGAAAGAATAAGCCTCCGTGTGTGATTTATTTGGGAGCTGGGTGGCGTGCCCCCAAAAGAGTAAGAGCCAAAAGAGCAAAAACAAACAAACAAAACCCAACAACATAACAGGACTTGAGAGATGGCTCAGCAGGCCAAAGTGCTTGATACTAAAGTCTGATGACCAGAGTTTAATTCCCAGAACCCACATAAAGGTGGAAGGACAAGACTCCACAGAGTTATTCTTCAACTTACACACACACTATAGCACGTGTGCACACTCACATATACACACACGATAATAAATTTTTTTTAATGATGATAGTCCCCTGTCCTGGTTAGTGTTTTTGTCAACTTGACACAAGCTAAAGTCATCTGAGAGGAAGGAACCTCAATTGAGAAAATGCCTCCACAAGATCAGGCTGTAGGCAGGCCTGTAGGGCATTTTCTTTCTTTTTCTTTTTTTTTTGGTTTGGTTTTTTTGGGACAGAGTTTCTCTGTTTAGCTTTGCGCCTTTCCTGGAACTCACTCTGTAGCCCAGGTTGGCCTCAAACTCACAGAGATCCGCCTGGCTCTGCCTCCCGAGTGCTGGGATTAAAGGCGTGTGCCACCACTGCCCAGCTGGGCATTTTCTTAATTAGTGATGGATAAGAGGATCTAGCCATTGTGGGTGGGGATGCCCTGGGCTGGTGGCCCTATGTTCTGTTTAAAAAAAAAAAAAAAAAAAAAGCAGGCTGAGTAAGCCATGAAGAGCAAGCCAGTAAGCAGCACTCCTCCATGGCCTCTGCATCAGCTCCTGCCTCCAGGTTCCTGCTCAGTTTGAGTTCCTGTTTTGGCTTATCTCAATGAACTGTGATTCAGGATATGTCAGCCAAATAAAGCCTTTCCTCCCCTAGTTGCTTTTGGTCATGGTGTTTCAACACAGCAATAGTAACCCTAAGCAAGACTCCCCCTTCAAAAGTGCCAGGGGGAAGCTGGAAGGATTGCTCAGTGGTTAAGAGAGCACATACTGCTCTTGTAAAAGAACCATCTTACTTTTTTTTTTTTTTTTTTGGTTTTTCGAGACAGGGTTTCTCTGTGTAGCTTTGCGCCTTTCCTGGAGCTCACTTGGTAGCCCAGGCTGGCCTCGAACTCACAGAGATCCGCCTGGCTCTGCCTCCCGAGTGCTGGGATTAAAGGCGTGTGCCACCAACGCCCGGCCCCCATCTTACTTTTTTATTACTATGACAAGACACCACGATCAAGGCAATTTATAGAAGAACGGTCATTGGAGCTTACAGTTTCAGAGGCTCCATGATCATATGCCAGGGAGCATGGCATCAGGTAGGCAGACATGGCACTGGAGCAGTAGCTGAGAGCTTATATCATGATCCACAAACACATGGCAGAGAAAGGGCTAACTGGAAATGGTGACATACCTCCTCAGTAAGGCCACACCTCCTAATCCTTTCTGAACAGTTCCACTAATTGGGGACTAAGCATTCAAATACATGAACCTATGAGGGCCATTCTCATTCAAACCATCACAGGACCCAAGTTAAGTTCCCAAAACCTGTGTTGACCAGTGTACAACCACCTGAAACTTCAGGGGATCTGTCGCCCTCTCTGGCCTCATGGAGCATCTGGGTGCACACACACACACACACACACACACACACACACACACACACACACAAAATGATGACAATGGTAACAGGCTCAACTGAGATGGTTCAGAGGACAAATGAGATAACTGATGAAAGACACCAAGCACAGGCATCTTTCAGCATAGGATCTGGAAAAAAAGAATCCCAGAGACTAAGAGCACATACTGCTCTTACAGAAGACCTGAGTTCAGTTCTCAGTACCCGCATTGGGAAGCTCATAACTGCCTGTGACTCCAGCTCCAGGGGTATTCAAATGCCTCTGTAAAACACTCACTGCACATACCACACACACCCACACACAGGTGTGTAGGACCATGCCATTCTTTGTTTTTGTTTTTGGTTTTTTTTTTTGTGGGGGTTTTATTGAGTGACACAGGGTCTCACTACATAGCTCAGGCTAGCCTCAAATTTGTGAGCCACCTGCCTGCTAGCCCCTATTAAGTGTATTCCCTTTGTTGTGTTGGTATTCAAGAGTACCTAGAATAAGAAAAAGATCCGTCTAGAAAGACTACAATCCCTTCACCTTAAATTCAGAGCTGTCATGTTGGAAAGAGGCAAGGACTTCTTGAGATTGACAAAGGTCTCTGAAAGATTTCAAAGACAACAAAAGATACAAATTTGAATTTAATATAAACTTTCTCAACAAGTGATTTTCTCCAGGGCACTAAAGTGAAGGCCCCTTCCAGAGCAAACCAAAGACTAAAGTCCAAAGACTCCAAGTGTCTACATATGTTCAAAGAGATATGAGGATCATTTTCTACAAAAAAATATAAACTTTGGAGCCAGGAAGGTAGGTAGAGGGCTTGCTAAAGTGTTTGCCTACGCATGGAGCCCTGGGTTCAACTCTAGCACCACATAAATTAGACATGGTAGTGTATGCCTGCAATCCTGACACTCTGGAAGCTGAGGCAGGAGGCTCAAAAGTTCAAGGCCACGGGTCTGTAGAGAGATCTCAGGGGTTAGGAACACTTGCTGTTCTTGCAAAGGACCAGGATTCAGTTTCCAGCACCAACACTGTTGCTCACCAAGCATCTATGGCACACACAGGGTGCACATACATACATGCAGGCAAAATATTCAAACATATAAAATAAAATAATCTTAAAAAATTTTTAGCCGAGTGGTGGTGGTGCACGCCTTTAATCCCAGCACTCCAGAGGCAGAGGCAGGCAGATCTCGGAGTTCGAGGCCAGCTTGGTCTACACAGCAAATTCCAGGACAGCCAAGGCTACACGGAAAAACCCTGTCTCCAAAACCAAAACAAAAACAGAATAAAATTAATTAACTAATTAATTTAAAAAAATAAAATAAAAGTTCAAGGCCAGACTAGATTACAGAGCAAGGCATTATCTTCAAAAAGCAAAAACAAACAAAGAGGGCCTGGAGGGATGGTTCAGTGGTTAAGAGCACTTGTTGCTCTTGCAGAGACTGAGGTTCAATTCCTAGAACTCACTTGGGGGCTCACAATCATCAGTAACTCTAGTTCGAGGGGGTCTGACACCCTCTTCTGACCTCCTTGGGCAACAGGCTCAAATGTGGTGCACAGATAAATGCTCAGGGCAAAACACCCATACACATAAAATAAATATATCTAAAAAAATTGTTTTAACCTTAGAATTAGAGGCTAGGCTAGGGGAGTCAGGGGTAGAATTAGCTCAATAGTAGTGCACATGCTCAGAATATATGATGTCCTGCGTTTGGTTCCTACCCTCCCCATCCCTCCCCATACACACAAAATTAACTTGGGATAGGCCTGAACATTATAGTAAGATCCTAAGATCATGTTTCAATCAGAAGAATGTCTGTTTTATTTGTTGTTTGGTTGGTTTGGTTTGGTTTGGTTTTGAGACAAGGTTTCTCCGTGTAGCCCTGGCTGTCCTCGAGCTCTGTAGATCAGGCTGGCCTTGATTTCAGAGCTCTACCTGCCTCTGCCTCCTGAGTGCTGGCATTAAAGGCGTGCACCACCACACCTGGCCCCCAGAAGAATGTCTTTGATATCAGATTCAGCTATTCTAGAGCCCCACAGTTTACATTAACAGAAATCTCTGGGCTGTAGTGGCACATTCCTGTAATCCTGGCTGCTTAGAGACTGAGGATGGGGGGATGGAGGACCTAAGTTTGCAGGCCAGCCTGGGAAGCTACATAGCAAATTCAAGGCCAGATTAGGCTACTTACCCAAAACTGTTTAAAAATCAAAAATTTTAAGAAAGCAGTATGGAAGTGGGTGCTGGGGGTGGGGAAGCTGCCAGGGATGTGGCTCAGTGACAGGGTGCCTGCCTATCACGCACAAGCCGTGAGTTCGGTCCCTAGCACTACACACAGAAAAGAAAATCTCTATTCCTATTACCCGTGAGCACTCATTCTCCTTTGCAAATTGAGTGACTATTGCTGGTGCACTTCCTATTCTCTAGTGAACTGTCCTCAGATACAAATGTGCCTCCGCCTCGCAAGTCTATGAATGGGGCTGATTCTCAGTGGATCCCAGCTCTCCTGAGCTCTTCAGTGTGCACAGCCCCCTTTTCATGTCTCTACGGAGTATCTTTTAGTAGATGTTATGTGAAAGTTGATGATCCTGTTAGCCAAGGGAAGATAATTCACAGTCACTATTCTGAACCCCCAGCCCCTTGATAAACTCTCCACTAGGTTGCAGAGCTTAGAAACTACAAATTGATGGTTTGGAGACAAAGTCACCAAGAGGCCTTAGCTGCCTCCCCAGCCCCAGCTAGTTTCTCCACTTGTTCTGGTGAAATGCCAGGTCACCCAGGTCAAGGGGTACTTTCAGCTATGGCTTCCAAGCCCAGCAGGGTAGGGAGGTAGGGAGGTCCGTCCTGGTCATGTGAAGGCCCTACAGCTTTTAAACATGAAATCCTGCACCCACGGTGGATGATTGAGGCAAGCAGAATTGCCCTCTTTTGCACGCAAGATTAGCCTAGCGTCTAATGAGCAGCGGGCTGCTGGAGGAAGCAGCCCTGGTTTCTGGGGTTTAGATAGCAGTCAAGATGACCCCTCCCAAGAGGCAGCTGCAGCAACCTTCTTGAGGCCTCTGTTTTGTGAGGTGAAGGGAAGCCCAGGCTGTGGGGAAAGGAGATGTGACATGGGGGTGTAACCTGCCACCTCCCAGTAATGGCCAGCAGGCAGGCAGCAAGGGGCAATTCCAGGAGGTGCCAATTGAAGTGGGAGATGACACCAGACCTAACCCTTTGTTTAGGCTTTAAAATCAGTAGAGTTTTCATTTCCTAGCCTCCAGGGTAGGGTTGGCTGCTCAGTTCTTGAGCAGAGGCAAGAAAGAGAAGGCCCAGCCGCAGCTGCCAGGGCCAGGGCCAGCCCACATCCTCTCCGTTTCCCCTATAGCTCACTCAGCTGGTATCTGAACCTGGGATTTCCCCTAAAGGCGTGTTGGAATAACCATCTTGTGCAATCTTCCCTGGCGGAAGTAAAAAAATGTCTTTGCATGGAGCTTAACGTGGTCCAGCAAAAGAGAAAGGCTAAAGTCCAAGCAAGGTTGGTTGGATCAAATCAAGCAAGGCCATGTCCAGCTCAGGTGAGACAGGGTAGAGTGGAACAGGGTTGAAAGGCTCAGCCCCACCCAGTGTCTCTGCCTCAGATCAATCTTAGTATTTAAGAATTATACTCCTGGGATTGGGAAGAGAGCTGGGCTGTTACTGCTTGCCTTGCAAGAGTAAGGACTCAGTTCCATCCCCATAATCCATATTAAAAACAAAACAAAAAAGTCCTTGGGCATGGTGGTGAGCCTGTAATCCCAGTGCTGGCCAGCCTAACCTACTTGGGCATTCTGAGTTGTTGGGAAGCCCTATGGCAAAAGAGAAAAAAAAAGTGGATCAAGCACATACAGCCACACATAAAATATTCTAAGCCAGGTGTGTTTTCAAGAGCTGTGGACTATTTCTCAAAAGGGCACTAGCTCTTCAAAATGGGAAGATGGCCCATTAGTTTGTTACGTCAGGGCTCAGCTTTCTCTTCTGTAAACCAGGTTTCTAATACAAACTTTCATCAGTGTGTAGTACACCTGTTGTTAACCCAGCATTCTGGAGGCTGAGGCAGAAGGGTTGGAAGTTTAAGACCCTTAAACTTAAGTTCTACATAGGGAGTTCAGGTTAGCCAGGACTCTATAATGAGACCTTGTCTCAAAAATCCAAAACTAACTAATAAAAATAACTGTCCCTTATGGTTTTTGTAAGAATCAAACAGTGAACAAATTAGATACAAATACTTTTAGGTGTGCCACAAAAGGACAAAATGAAAGATAAACCATACGCCATTAACTTCAAGTTCCCTGAGGTGAGGAGTGACAGAATTGAGGAACTGACATGTTCTATTCCAAACATTTCAATATATTTGAATTTTTATTCTGAAAATGAATAGTAAAGGGCTTTTGCCATGGTAGTCAGATGATGATTTAAAACACTTTTTAATATAGCTAGGCAGTGGTGGCGTACACCTTTAATCCCAGTACTGAAGAGACAGGCATTTGGATCTGAGTTCAAGGCCAGCCTGGTATACAGACCAAGTTCCAGGATAGCCAGGGCTACATAGAGGAAACCCTGTATTTAAATTATTTTTATGTGTATGGGCCCTGTGCCTGCATCTACGTCTATGTACCACATGTGTGTCTGATGCCCAAGAAGACCAGAAGAAGGTGTCAGATCCCCTAGAACTGCGGTTACTGGTGGTTGTGGGGCACCATGTAGGTGTTGGGATTGAGTCCAAGTCCTTTGCAAGAGCAACCAGTGGGTTGTTTGTTTGTTTGTTTTGTTTCGTTTTGTTTTTTGTTTTTTTGGGTTTTTTTTTTTTGGTTTTTTTTGAGACAGGGTTTCTCTGTGTAGCTTTGCGCCTTTCTTGGAACTCACTTGGTAGCCCAGGCTGGCCTCAGACTCACAGAGATCCGCCTGGCTCTGACTCCCGAGTGCTGGGATTAAAGGCATGCGCCACCACCACCCGGCTTTGTTTTGTTTTTTTAAGACAGGGTTTCTCTGTAGTCCTGGCTGTTCTGGAACTCACTCTGTAGACCAGGCTGGCCTCAAACTCAGAGATCCACCTACCTCCAAGTGCTGGGGCTAAAGGTGTGTACCACTACAACCGGAGTTCTTAAGCACTCCAGTTCCCTTAGTGCATGTTTTATTATCTTTATTTAAGTGAAGGGGTGGAGAGAGAGGGAGGGAGGGAGGGGAGAGAGAGAGAGAGAGAGAGAGAGAGAGAGAAAGAGAGAGAGAGAATATGAACAAGTCAGAATGCAAAAGAGTACACACATGTACAGGTGCTCCCAGAAGCCGGAAAAGGTACCAGATCCTCTGGAGCTGGAGTCACAGGCGTTCGTGAGCTGCCTGCAGTGGGTGCTGGGAGTCAAACGTGGATCCTCTGAAGAGCAGCCACTGCTGCTCTTCCTATCCACTGAGCCCCGAGATGCTGAGTTTTGAAACAGATCTTCCAGCACTTGGGAGGATCACCGAGAGTTTAAATCCAGCCTGAGCTGAATGTGACCCCATTGAAAAAAAACCACCGCCTCCTCCAAGAATAAAACTCAGATCTTCATGTTAATTTTCTCCCCTTTGGTAACAGGCTCATCCTGCCATTTTTGGCTTTTCCGTGGATACTGAAGACCCCGATTCAGGTCCTCACGCTCACACAGCAAACACTTTACTCACTGAACCAACCCTAATGCTGGGATTAAAAGGAGTATGACACCACACCTGCCTCCCAAGTCATTCTTTTTAAGATTTATTTTTATTATTTTTAATTATGTGTAGGTGCTTGTCTGCATGTGGGTATGCTCAGGTGAGTGCAGGTGCCCAAAGAAGACGAAGGCATCAGATCCTCTGGAGGTGGTTTTAAGCTACCTGGTGTGGGTGCTGGAACTGAACTCAGATCCTCTGCAAGAGCAGAGCAGCGGCCATTCTCAACCACGGAGCCATTTCTCCAGCTCATCCCAGGAATTCAAGCCTCGTTCAACATTTGAAAATCTGTGCAATCTACTACATTAATAGATTAAGGATGAAAAGCATATGAACATCCCAACATGCTTGAGCAAAGCATTTGTGAAAAGTCAACATCTATTTCTGCTTTAAAATGATAGGGAAATGGCTCTTGGAAACTAGAAATAAAAAGATCAAGAAACGTCCTTAAGTCAAATGATTATGATCATGCTACTCAATCTTGAGGCGTGAGGCATATTCATATCAAATCCAAAAATGGGCAAAGGATATGACAAAGAAGAAATAACCAAAGAATGTAAGAGAAGGCACCAAGCTTTATCAGCAATCAGGACCATATGAACACTGAGATGCTATTTTGACCCATTAGATTGGCACAGCTACACATAATAACAAATGTGGGTAACAGTGAGAACAGATTCTCTTAGAAGGTAGTTTAGGAGCAGGGATATAGCTCAATAGTAGGAAATTTGCCCGCCATGCCCAAGGCCCTGGGTTGGATCTTTGACCATAAGAAAAAGTATGGTGAAGATATAAACTGTGTTAATCATTTTTTCCCAGGACTGTGCCTATTGATATTTAAAATGCAGGTGTGTTTCTAAACTTAGTGACTCCATAACTAGATTTTTTCCCATTTTTATTTTAAGACAATGTCTCACTATGTAGTCATGGCTGACTTGGAACTCAACTACGTAGACCAAACTAGCCTCTAACTCAGAGATCTACCTGTCTCTGCCTCCTCAGTGATAGGATTATAGGTATGTGCCACTAAGCCTAGCTAGGTTTTTTTAATTTTCATTTTTTAGTTTTTATTTCATGTATGTATTTGCTTGTATGTGTGTATGTGCACCATGTGTGTTCCTGATGCCCACAGAGAAGGGCATCAGATCCTCTGGAACTGGAGTTACAGGCAGTTGTGAGCCACGGTGTAGATGCTGGGAACTAAACCCAAGTCCTTAGGAACAACAGCAAGAGCTCTTACCCGCTGAGCCGTCTCTCCAGCCCCACATCTGGATACTTTTTTAAGGCAGCATTCATTTGTGTGACCCATGGTTTTTTTGTACCATACATGGTTTCTCATGGCAGCATTATTTGAATAGCAAAAGCTGAGGTTAATTTGCCAAGAATTAGTGTTATCTCCCATGTCTTTTCTCTACCAAGAACATGGGGGCTAGAGGAGATCTTGGAAGAACAAACCTTGTCATTTTATAATTCCTTGGGCAGCACCTCTTAGAAGATGAGCCACTTTGGGGCCATTGCTATCAGAATTACCTCCCTGCTACTGTCTAGGAAGTAGGTGTGAGTAGACCCGCTGAGTTCTAAGGGTTTAAAAAAGTTTCCAGA
>CABHPH010149769.1:22751-42757 GCA_902168325.1 Peromyscus nudipes
TGTAAAAAAAAAAAAAAAAAAAGGTGGGGGTTGTGAGGAGGAGCAGCAATTCAGGGCATCCAAGCCTCCTAAGCACAGAGGAATCAGTATTTTCTCTAACAGTGGCAGCTGTGCTGGGTGTCTCAACAGTATCTACCACCAAAACTTGCTGGCCTGTGAACAGCAGTCTTAGAACCCTCCTGTGAGAGTGAGGGGCTGGCTACTAACAAGATCAGGTTCTCCGCCAACCTAGGAGAATATCAGCATGGACGTGGCTTCCTTTATGATTGCGAGAAGAGCTTCAGGAGGAGGAGGCTGCTGGGTTTTCTGTAGACACTGGAGCTGAAGAAATATGACAAAAAAAGGATGTGCGACAGATAGTGGATCAGATGCTGCCAGTCCTTTGCCTACCGGTCACCAGCAGAAGTGGGCCATTTGTTGCCACTGTTCAGCTTGTGAACAGCAGTGGTTGCCCACTGTGTATAGAGAGCATCCTTGAGTCACACAAGCTAGTTAGAGATGGCAAGTCCTTGGCTTGTTGTCTGCACCCATGCCCTTACTATGGTCTCTGTGGCCAGCATTTATGCAGCCACATTTACTAACCTGGCCCCTCAGGAGGACCCCAGTCCCAGAAGCAGAATGTACGACTCTTTCCCCTGTGGTGCTGCCTGGCACAATCAGAGATCAGTAATGTTTGGGTTAATGGTGCCTGCGCTCCTTTTCCTAGATATGAGTAGTCTATGGTAGCCCAGAATTGATCTCCCATGGATCAGACAGACAATGCTTTACTCTCTGGCCCTGCCCTGCTCTGAAGTGGGTGTGTTTTGTTGCCTTCATCCTTCTCTTTGAACCTTCTGATTCTTGGTGGTTTGCTCACTCCATCAACACTGAGAACTCTACGAAAAGTCTTTTGTTGACCTTTTCATTGATTGGATTGGAGGCTACAAGCAGCACTTCAGAATGGGTTTTTTTTTTTTTTGAGACAGGGTTTCTCTGTGTAGCTTTGCACCTTTCCTGGAACTCGCTCTGTAGACCAGGCTGGCCTCGAACTCAGAGATTCGCCTGCCTCTGCCTCCTGAGTGCTGGGATTAAAGGCATGTGCCACCACCGCCCAGCCCAGAATGGTTTTTAAAACATCAGGAAAGGTTCCATTTATCAAAGTCCAGCAGGTACACCCAACTATTTATAAATTCAGCAAACTTAGAAACCACAGCAAAGCAGTCTTAACTACAGAGATCTCCACTCCTGAACAACACACACACATTTTCCGTGCCACCCACATCTAAATTAACAAAGGCGCTTTTCTCTGAGCAAGGGGGAAAAACAGACACAGAAGATAATGGACTCAGAGATACAGAAGCTCAATTACATTGGGACTGTGAGGCTGTCACTTGTCGCCTAGAGAGAAAGATCTGATACCACTTCAGAATCGCCTTTCCCTGCAGTTAGGGGAGAGCCAGTAAATACAGACACAGAAGCTGAACATCAGGCTGTCAAATACCACAATGACTATCTGGGGGCAGGAAAGGGTCACTCACATGAATCAAACCCAGGCGAGTCGAGGGTTTGGAAACAGTAAATCTGAAAAAACTTTGTGCCATTGTCCAAGTGCTACTCAGCTATGTTTTCTCTGGAGCTAAAGGTCACCATGGGCTCCTTCTGTTTGCAGGCTCCAAACACAAACGGATTATTTTATCAGCTCTCTAGCAATGTCTTATCTACTCACACACCACTCCAAAAGGACTTTCCCTCCCTGTTTTGTTTGGAATGCTGCAAGTTCTTAAGAAGGCCGGGGCCTTTTTCCTTCTTTCTAGCTTCTTTTCAGTGTCAACCTTCGGGTTGTGGGGGCAGAAAGGGGCCTATATTTAAACTCACTAGACATTCATTACTACCCGACAGCAACCTTAGGGAAGCCTGCCAAACCCTGGCGGCTGGGCTTGGCTATTCAGAATCCCCTGGGATGGATAAAAATACAGATTCCAGAGCCTGGTGCTGTTGCCCACACCTATAGCCCCAGCTATTCAAAAGGCTACAGCAGAAAAATGGCTTCTTGAGGCCAAAAGATCCAGGCCAGCATGGATGACAAAGCAAGGACTCCATTTAAAGGGGGAAGGGAGGGCGGTGCATAGCTCAGGGGGCAAAGGTGCTCACCCAGTGACCCGAATTCGATCCCCAGGACACACGCGGTGGAGAGAGGACCCAACCTCACTGGTTGTCCTCTGACCTCCACTCACGTGCTGCGGCACCTGCACACTCCCCAAATTAATACTTTCTTAAATTTTAAAATTTTACACACACACACACTTTCTTCAGTAGTCCCAAATCCTGGTTCATCCAACACCAGCTGCATCTTTCACGCCATCGAAGTTCAATCCCAATGAGATCAAAGTCATGCCCCTAAAGTGCACAGGAGACATTTCAGTCCACATCCACCCTGGCCCCTAGAGTGGTCCCCCTGGGTCTGTCTCCAAAAAAAAAAAAGGTGATGTGCTGTGGATATCACTCTATATCAATAAAGCACTGATTGGCCGGTAGCCAGACAGGAAGTATAGGCGGGACTAACAGAGAAGAGAAGAGAGGAAACAGGAAGGAGAGAGGGGAGACTGGCTGGAGCCGCAGTGAGGAGAAGGAAGATGTAAAGTACCGGTAAGCCACGAGCCACGTGGCAAAGTAGAGATTAATAGAAATGGGCTAAATATAAGAGTAAGAGCTAGACAATGATAGGCCTGAGCTAATGGCCAAGCAGTTTAAATAATGTAAGCGTCTGTGTGTTTATTTTATAAGTGGGCTCGGAGACTGGCGGGACTTGGGAGCTGGAGACTGGCGGGACTTGGGAGCTGGAGAGAAGCTCTCCAGCAACAGTGATGACGTTGCCTTGGCAACAAGTGATTGGGAAGGTCTAAGGATGACAGTGGAAGTGACCATTCTGGACACGCCCAGATCAACGTGGTACCTTTCGCCTCTGCCCTGATCATCAGAGCCCCTGAGGAACCACCAAGAAAGTAGCAGAAAACAACATAAAACACGGTGGAAATAACACTTTTAATGAGATTGCCAACACTGACCAACAGATTCTTCACCAGTTTCGTTTTGTTGGTTTGGATTGCTTGTTTTTGTTTTTGTGTGAGGCAGGTTTTCTGTGGGAGCCCCACAGAGGCTTCCTAGTGACAATTTACTCAGGGTCAGAGAGTCTGAGCTTGCTTTACCCAGCAGGGCTGCATAATGGGATGATTTGACCATGGGCGTGGTTACCAGGTGTTTGGAAGAGTCTACACTTGGCTGTACAGTGTGCTTTGATCTTGCAAGGGGGAGGTCTTCTGCCTCTCCCCTTGGCATATTATAAAAAGCTCTTTTCAATAAAGAACTGGGCGGTTGGGTATTGACACAGTCCCTCCTGAAGCTATCCTGTGTTTCTGTCTTTCTTCTTGTCGGCTAGGTCTCTCTTTCTATTATTTCTTAGTTCCCCTCTCCTCCACCTAAAAACCCTTCAAAAGGTGGGAGCTGGACTCTCACAGTTTTCTCTCTGTAGCCCTGGCTATCCTGAAGCTTGCCATGTAGACCAGGTTGATTTTAAACTCACAGAGATCTTCCTACCTCTGCCTCCTGAGTGCTGGGATTAAAGTATGCAACACCACACCTACATCACTAGTCTTTAGCCAGAGAACTTTCTGGAATTATTTAGGAGATCCTGGGTACTTCACAGTCTATAGATAGCTGTGGATGGCATCACCTCATGACATCATAGAGGACATCAGCAGTGGTGCAATGGGATGCCCAGCTACTTATGAAGTAGCAAGAGAAAATAATTTCAATAAAAGATTATCTGACCCCCAAAATTATATATATATAGAGAGAGACAGAGAAAGACAGAGACAGAGACACAGAGAGACTGAGACTTTACATTTTTCATTTTAGAGGGGCCAGGCACAAGAAATATGTCCATTCATTCATTTTTTTGAGACAGACCTCACTGTGTAGCCCAGGCTAGCCTCAAAACTCTAATCCTAGGGCTGGAGAGATGGCTCCAAGGTTACAAGCACAGGTTGCTCCTACAGAGGACCCAGGTTTATTTCCCAACACCCAACTGCTTGGTGGCTCACAAATCTGTAACTCCAGTTCCAGGGAATTCAATGTCCTTTTCTGGTCTCTTCAGGCACCAGGCGGCATGTAGTACACAGAAATACATGCAGGCAAAAAACATTCATATAAAGTCAGGTGGCAGTGACACACACCTTTAATCCCAGCACTTGGGAGGCAGAGCCAGCCTGGTCTACAGAGCGAGATCCAGGGTAGGCATCAAAACTACACAGAGAAACCCTGTCTCAAAAAACAAACAAAACAACAACAACAAAAAACACTCATATACAAAAAAAAAAACAAAAACAAAAAACCACTGCAAATCTCCTGCCTCAGCCTCCCAAGTGCTGGAATTATAGGTGTATATCATTATGCCTGGCTAAGAAGCTGCTTTATAAAAAAAAAATCACATTACTTACTCATTTAGGGAGGGGTCCATGCAAAGATCAGAAGACACCTTGCAGGAGGAGTCAGTTCTCTCCTTCCACCATGAGGGTCTTGGGAATTGAACTTAAGCTGGTAGGCTTAGCACCAAGCGCCTCTGCCCAGTGAGCCATCTCACCAGCCTTTGAAGCTCCTGTTTTATAACGCTCTTTCAGACGATTTAACATTCAGTCAATTTTTTAAAATTTATTTATTTTCTTGTGTGCATGAGCACAGGGGAGACAGACAGACAGACAGACAGACAACTCGGAGGCCAGAAGATGACACTGAGTGTCCTCTTATTATTCTGTCTATTGCTTTGAGGCAGGGTTTCTCTCTGAAATTAGGGTTTGTGCTTTTCTTGGCTAGGCCGGAAGCCAGAAAGCCCCAGTGGTCCTCCTGTCTCCACCCTTCCTTAGGGCTGGGATTACAGGTGTACCCCAGACACCAGGCTTGTTACATGGGGTGCTGGGATCAGAAGTCTGGTCCTGGTGATTGTACAGGAAGCACTCGTAACATCTGAGCCATCTCTCTAGTCTCTAGTCAGTTTTCTATCAAGAATATTTCAGAGGTAGAGGAACAATAATGAGCTAGTACTCTTTCTTTTGGGTTAATCAGCAAATACTTATTAGGTAGAGTGATAAATGATGCTCCAATAGCTACTGGGAAAATAAAGGTGACTGACAGGTGTTTATTGATGACTCACTACAGGTCCTTGGAAGGTTTGCCAAGCATTCTCTAGCTTCACAACACTCCAGGAGATAGAAGCTACCAACACATCCACTACACTGACAAAACCAGGCACAGAGAGGCAGAACCACCTTTTAAATCCTCATAATTGAGGAGGGGATGTAGGTCAGTTGGTAGAGTGCATGCCTACCACACAGGAAGCCCTGGGTTCAGTCCCCAACACAATGTAAACCATGCACACACTGGTAATCCCAGTTCTTGAGAGGCAGAGTTAGGAGGCTCACTACAAGTTTGGGGGCAGCCTGAGCTACACAGTGAACCTCTGTCTCAGAACAAACCTACAGATAAACAAGCAAATAAATTCTCCTAATAAGTGGCAGAACAGTTGTAAAGGTATGCACTTGGCTCCAGAGCCTGCAGCCTTTACCACTGGAAGCCAGTATCTGCTTTTAGCAAAGCCAGTAACGCAGAATGAAACAGGTGTTAAATCAAGATATAAAGACAGGTCATTGGAATAAGGGTTTGACTCAAGAGATTTTTTTTTTTTTTTGAGACAGGGTTTCTCTGTGTAGCCCTGGCTGTCCTGGAACTAACTCTATAGACCAGGCTGGCCTCAAAATTACAGCGATCCACCTGCCTCTGCCTCCCGGGTGCTGGATTAAAGGGGTGTGCCACCACTGCCTGGCTTGAGGTTTTTTTTTTTTTTTTTTTTTTTTTTTGGTTTTTTGAGACAGGGTTTCTCTGTGTAGCTTTGCGCCTTTCCTGGAGCTCACTTGGTAGCCCGAGTTTTTTTGTTTTTTGTTTTAATTGTTTACCAAATAACTAAAGGCATATAAAATTCTCAACAGAATATAAAATTCTCCTTGACTAGAGCTACACAGAGTGAGGTCATCCTATCTAAGCAGAGCACAGGGTCTCCTCCAGCGAGCTTCAGCCCAGAGAGGAAGAAGGCCCATCATTTCTACAGTTCAGATTCTAAAACTTCTTGATTCCATAGGGTAGGAGTCAGGCCAGTCTGTGAACCAGGGAGACAAGAAACTGCAGATTCTGATTATTTTTCCATAAACTATGCCTGAGCTGATTCCCCTAGATGGTGATTTAGGGGACAGAGAAAGGTCTCTGTCAGTCTGGGACCAGAACAGCAAACCAAGGGTCAGGGTTACCTTCAGAGCAAGAGGGTGCTTAGTCACTGCCACCTTAGTGACTGCACATAGTTTGGTTTGAATTGGGTTTGCAGGGGTTGAAGGTCATTCTTTGTCCCCTGTGCTTCTCCGAGGCTACCTGCAAGCGGCAGTACATTTCTGTCATGCCCGTAGTGACAGGCAGGGGTAAGGCATGCCACTGTGCCTACCAATCTTCAAGAGCTGTGAAGTGCTGTACAAGATCCCTTCCTTCCTTAAACCCAATGGTCAGCTGGTCCCGGCTCCTCATCTTCAAATAAAGACTAACTTTTGCAGTTAGGCATGGCGGTGTATGCCTGTAATCTCAGTGCTTGGACAGTGGAGGCAGGAAGACCAGCCCTGGCTATGTAGTGAGTTCAAGGACAGGCTGGGTACAGGAAACCTTGTCTCAAAAATAAATAAACAAAAAAAAAAACCCCAAATAAATACATAAATGAGCATTTTGGGACTTTCAGCAATTTTTAGAGTCTTTTATTTGCCATGCACTTTCTCTCTCTGCCCCTCCTCCCTCCCTCCCTCTCTGCCCCTCCCTCCTTCCTTTCTTCCTTCCTTCCTCCTCCCCTTTCTTCCTTCCTTTCATGAATAATCTCCATCCACCCTGATGACTTAAGTAAAATATGTAAATTACTCCTTACAAATTACCTTAACAAAGCCAAATGCTAAAAATGTCTACAGGGCAACAGTAATATAAAAAAAGAAAAGAGCCAGGGATTTAAGACATGAGCATAAAGAGCTGGGGTGGGATTCGATGGTAGAATGTTAGCCTAACATCCCTGAAGCACCAGGTTTGATTTCCAGAAGGGGGTATCGAGGATTAGTCTGTTCTGGGTGTGGTGGCAACACTCAGGTCACAAGTTCAAGGCTAGCCTTGGCTAAATATTAAGACACTGTCTCAAAGATAAAAATAACAAGAGTTCAGGCCTGTAATTCCAGCACTTGGGAGACAGGAGGGATCAGAGAGGTACATGGTGAGTTTATGGTCAAGTGAGGCTACATAAAACACTATCTCAAAACAAAATAATAATGGCAAATTAAAAAATTAAAAGACTTGGATATAAAAATTGTGGCTGTAAATGTTTCTACCCCAATTTAGCACAAAATACATATGTAGAGTTGTACCTCTCGCTTAAAAAATGAATTATTGCCTGAATCAGATTCCTGCCCAGTCCTCTCCCCAACTTGGTTGAGCCGAGTTTGCCATTGTCCCTTGAAAGCTGAGAACTCCAAGACCTGCAGGAGGGCAGATTGACAGGAGCTCGGGAGGCTGGTATGCCAGTCGGTGTTGCCAACTTGATACAAACCTAGATATAGCTGAGAAGAGGGAGCCTCAACTGAGGAATTACCTCCATCAAATCAGCCTTCAGACAAATCCATCCGGCATTTTCTTGATTAGTGATTGATGTGGGAAGGCCCAGCTCACTGTGGGTAGTATAACCCCTGGGTAGGTGGTCCTAGGACTTATAAGAAGGCAAGTTGAGCAAGCTGTGAACAAGCCAATAACCATTATTCTTCCATGGCCTTTGTCCTGACTCCAGGTTCATGCCTTGAGTTCCTGGACTACGACAAGAAAATGTAATAGTTTTCCTCCCCAAGTTGTTTTGGTCACGTCTTTATGAAAGCAACAGAATATACATACATACACGAGGTTCAGCCACCAGAACACTGAGGAAGTCTGGCTACCTGAGATGGTGCTACTCTACCATAATTACGTTCCAGTAACATAATTGCTACATTCCAAGGCCTGAGACCTAGTCGAGGGGATGGAGAAAAAGCTTATTGGCCAGCTCAGAGGTACACTAGGAGAGCAAGGCATTTTTGTCTTCCGTGAAAAAACCCTTAACACAAGCACTGTAACCCCAAATGCCTATGGCGACTAGACGATTGTGTAACACTGGTAGATACAGACATCTAAGTAGCACTTAGTATGTGCCAGGCTGAACACACATGAACCCAGTTCCTTTTCACAAACTATTATAAACCCCATTTTCTTAGGGAAGGAGAGTGAGGCCACTGGAGTTATGTAATCTGGTTATGGTCATGCAGCTAAACTAAGAAGAGGCAGGACATAAAGCCAGGAAGCCCCACACTTGAGTTTGGCTCTGCCCAGTGTCTTCAGTACCCTCGGTGCTTGTAGATAAAGGGGTCAGGAGGATAAGGTCACTGCAACTGGCAAAATTCCATCTAGTCTACCTGAGGCATGAACTGTCAGTCTCCCCATCTGTCAAGAAAAGACAGAAGTACGTACATTCACAGAAAAATCTCCAAGCAAACAAACAAAAAAATCCGTTTTATTTTAACCCTCTGCAGTTCAAACAAAGCAGGTCATCAGACTTTTCTGAGCTTGGAGCGTGGTCACAGCTGCCTCCTGTCTGACCAAAGGTCCCTGTGGGATTGTGGGTCTAGAGACCAGAGGGAGTTCCTCAGCGAACAACAGCTCCTTCAGGCCCACTGATATGAATAATTAATTTGTTTTAGCATTGCTGCCCACAAAGATTACCAACAAGCCCAACATTCAGAAAGCAACTTGATGCCCTTCTAAGACAAAGAAGACAGGCGTGGGAGATCCTAGGGGACCTTGGGGAGCCCCATCATGAAATCTGGTAGGGCTATCTGTGTTCAAAGGGAGCAGTGGATGCTGGCCTAGCCCGTGCGTCTGCTCTGGTCTAGTTGCCTCAGTGGGGCCTAAGAGTGTCTGCAAGACTCATCAGAGCTGTGACATGCTGTGGCTTTCACTGATGTCAGTGGGAGTGGGCTCCGGATTCCTCAAGATGCTTTAAAATAAGACAAAAAGGCACAATTATGCAGCCAAGCGAAGCCACGCCAGCTGCATACAAAGCAGGGCCTTCTCCATAATAGGATCACAACCCAACTAGACCTTGTGGAGGCCTCCTGGATGGGCTGCTGCTGAGAGGCATCTGTAATTGGATGCTTCATTGCTCCAGCTCTTAGACGATTCAAAGTGTAAGATTTCCAGAAGCCTCAGGTTTCAATGAAGAATATGACCAGGCAACATGATGAGCATAATCCTATTTTTCACCCTTGCAGTTTATTTCAACAATGCCCATGGCCACACTAGTGATGACAGGGACGAGGTTAACCAGCCTGCAATGAGTGTCTGCTGTGTGCCAGGCACTGTCCAAAGTGCTTCATAAACACATACTGATTTGTACACTTTTCACCCAACTTAATGAGACATTGATTTTGTATTAGTATGGTTCCTATGGTCTACAGATATAGACACTAAGACACAAAAAGGCCAATAAACTTACTCAAGGACACACAACAATTATGTGATAGAGCTAGGACTTGCATCTAAGTAACACAGGCCCAGATTTTGATTATTACACCAATGACTATTTGCATTTACACAGCTCTGACTGTAAGTTACACCCTGTGCCACTTGCTCTTTGTACATTATTTCTTTAAATTGTGTGTATGTGTGGTTGGTTGTGTGTGTGTGTGTGTGTGTGTGTGTGTTCAGTATTGGGAATCAAATTAGCCTCATCCCTGCTAGGCAAGCCCCTATCAACTGAGTTACATCCCCAGGCCTCATTTAATCTTTGCAACACAAAATGAGGTAAAAGTCATCCCTATTGTTCAGAAAAGAAAATATCTCTATAGAGAGATGACGTAATCTAGTTAATGGAGCAAATTTACAGATCGCTACAGAGGCATGGCTGTAAACCTAGTGCATCCGTTACACTTGGAATAACTTATTTTGGCTCACAGTCTCAGAGGGTTGCAGCCCATCATAGGAGGGCACCGTGGAGCATCTTAGTCCAAGACAACACGGGCTTATACAGCTGTTCACAGAGCAATGAACTGAGAAGCAGCAGGTGATGGGGAACTAGGAACCCAATCGTGATCTTCAACGACCAGCCCCTAGTGACTTGCTTCCTTCAGCCCCTAGTGACCCACCTCTTTTTTTGTCTGTTTGTTTTTGGTTTTTTATTTGTTTTGTTTTGTTGAGACAGGGTTTCTCTGTGTAGCTTGGCTGTCCTGAAATTCACTCTGTAGACCAGGCTAGCCTCTAATTCACAGAGATCAACCTGCCTCTGCTTCCCAAATGCTGGGATTAAAGGCATGTGTCACCACCACCCAGCTAGGGCCCACTTCTTAAAGACTCCACAGCATCCCCAAATAGTGCCACCAGCTGGGAAACAAAAGTTCAAAACACGAACGTGTGGGGGACATTTCAGGTCTGCACCATAACTCAAGTTCCTCTGTCAACCTCACAAGTTTCAGAGTCCCCGATCACTTATCTTACTGGATTTCATAAACTTTGTGATTGGAAAATCATCAAGTCCAGTCACATTGTTTCAGATCTACAGTCTGAAGAAATTAATAGTTAGTGGTGAGGGCTGAAGACGCAGCTCAGCTGGTAGAGCATTTGCCTAGCATGCATGAAGCCCTGGGTTGGATCCCTAGTAACGCACAAACCAGGCATGGTGGTACATGATGGTAATACCAGGACTCATGAGATACAAGCAGAAGAACCAGAAGTTCAAGCCACCCTTGGCTACGTAACAAGCTTAAGATCAGCTAAGCTCCATGAGGAACTATTACCGCCCCCCCCCGCCCCCCCCCACATACACACACCAACAAAACAAAACAAAACATAGTTCTGGGCGGCCAGTTGAAGGATGAATAAGTCACCTGACTCCTCTCCAACTGTCAAGGCCACTAGCACCACCTCAAAGAACTATAGACCAGAGAGAGTAATAGATGTTTAATAGTTATCATAAGTGATAAACAAAAAAAATAACAAAAGAAAGTATATGTGTATAATATATACTTTGAATGATAATGTAGTGAGCAGTCCCTAACTTACAGATTAATAGCTTCATAGTTTTGTTTACAAGTCTGTTCTTTATGATTAGAAATAATGATGTAAGGGCCAGACAGTGGTTGTGCACACCTTTAATCCCAGCACTAGAGAGGTAGAGGCAGGCAGATCTCTATGAGTTCGAGACCAGCTTGGTCTACAGAGTGAGTTCCAGGATAGCCAAGGATATACAGAGAAACACTGTCTCAAAAAAAAAAAAAAGAATGAATGATGTAAGCAATAAGAACATTGCCCAAGATGACTCCAAAAATCTACAGTGTGTATGGTAATGCATACCTTTAATCCCAGCACTTCAGAGGCAGAAGCAGAACTCTTGTGAGTTCGAGGCCAGCCAGGGATACACAGCAAGATCCTGTATCAAAAAAAAAAATCAAATCTAATTACCAGACAAGGACCTCAACACTTGCATTGCACATCTGTAGTTCTACCACTTCCAGATGTGTGGGATTCCCAGGGAAATCATACTTCTCAGCAAGCTGGACAAGGGGCACTTGGGTCTTCCACTCTCACTAATAAGCAATATACCAACAGACCCATGTCAAGCCAAACAAAACAGATTTGTATGGTTTTAAATTCTAGGATCCTTTTCACCGATAGTGATTTAGTGATTTTGTATTTGGAGCCATGGGCCTTGACATAATGGCTTGACAGACTCCTTTAAACAACACCAAAACTTAGATCAGGGCTGGAGAGATGACTCAGAAGTTAAGAACACTGGCTGCTCTTCCAGGGGACCAGGATTCAATTCCCAGCACCCACATGGCCGCTCAAAACCATCTCCAGTTCCAGTTCCAACAACCTCTTCTGACCTCCCAGGCACACAGGGATATGGCACACAAACATATATTCAGGCAAAACAACCATATACATAAAAAAATAAAATTTATTGCTGGGTGGTGGTGGCACACGCCTTTAATCCCAGTACTTGGGAGGTAGAGGCAGGTAGATCTCTGAGTTAAAGGCCAGCCTGGTCTACAGAAGGTGTTCCAGGGCAGCCAAGGCTATACAGAGAAACTCTATCTCAAAAACAAACAAACAAACAAACAAAACCCCAACAACTATATATATATATATATAAATGAAAATGTTACATTATATACACATGCACACACATACAGCTCTCGGAATACTCTATTAACGCTTATAATTGTCCCAGTAAATTACTGAATGAAGCTGCAGCAACTCAAGACTGCACAGCAGCACTGGCCTTGAGTCCCAGCGCTTAGGAAGCTGAGGATGTCTTGAGCCCAGGAGTTTGAGAACATCTTCATAACAAAGTGACAACACAGTGAAACCTTGTTTCAAAGGAGAAGAAAGAGAATGAGAATGGGTTAGGGTGGGGTAGAGAGGCTGAACCGAGAGAGAAAAACAGTTTAGCCGTTTACTTCTAACAGGATTTTTCACATTTGTGAGGCTCACCTCTTACATATATGTTCAAGCAGCCAGGGAGCCCATCCATCACATTACAGGATCCTGTAATCACAGTGCTTGAGATCAGGCAAGAGAATCAGGAGTTCAAGGAAACTTCCAGATGCAAATGTATTCTGACCACCAAGTTAACATTCCAGCAGCTTTAATTAAAAGCAGGAACAAGTATATAAATAAATTAGAAACTTGGGGGCTGTAAAGCCTGGGAAGGGTAAAATAAGAAAAATCCACCACAAATCAGGCATGATAGTGCACAACCTTTAATCCAGAAGGCAGAGGCAAGTAGATCTCTGTGTGTTCAAGACCAGACTGGACTACATAGCATGTTCTAGCCCCAGACTATACGGTGAGACCATGTCAAAAGATATAAAGAAGAAATTAAAGGAAAGAAAGGAAGGAGGGAGGGAAGGACACAGGGAGGGAGAGGGAAGGAGGGAAGGAGGGAGGAAGAGAGGGAGGGAGGGAACAGAAAAATCCACCACAACTCTTGAGTAGTACAAAAGATGAAGAAGAGAAGATGTAGATGAAGAAAAAGCTAACAATAATAAAGAGAGGGAAGCCAGGTGATGTCACATTGCTGTGATCCCAGAGCTTATCTATACAATTTGGGGCTAGCCTGAGCTGTAGGAGCAGGGGGAAGGGGAGGAGGAAAAAATGGGGGAGAGAAAAATTAAAAGGTCTTTTAATTCTTAGAGATCAATAGCCTGCTGAGGTATTCCAAATCCCACCAAATCCTCACTTGAAGGGCTGGAGAGATGGTTCAGTGATGAAGAGCACTGGTTGCTCTTCCAGAAGATTGGGGTTCAATTCCCAGCACCCACATGGCAGATCACAACCGTCTGTAACACCAGTCTCAGGGGATCCAACATCTCCTGATCCTTCCCCAACAGCCACCAACTGGAAACCAAGTTTTCAAATGCCTGAGACCTATAGAGACAGCTCCTTCAAACCATCACACCATCCATAACACATAAAAATAAAAATAAATAAGCAGGGTTTGGGTAGACGGCCCAGCGGCTAAGAGCACTGGCTACTCTCTCTCTTACAGAGGATCAGGGTTCAATTCCCACCACCCAAATGGCGGCTCACAACTATCTGTAACTCCAGGGAATCCAACAATACCTTCAGGCCTCCTTGAGCACCAGGCCCTCACCAGACATACAAGCAGACAAAATACCCATACACATAAAATAAATTAATTAAAAATAAATCCTCACTTGAAAATACACGACCGGTAGCTCATGCCTGCCATCCAGCACCAGGAAGGCAGAAGCAGGAGAATCTTGAGTTCAAGTCTAACCTGGGCTACATAGTGAGACCCTGCCTCAAAATATATACACCCACCAAAAAAAAAATACAATCATTTTCCTACTTGTTCAACAAGAAACATTACATCAGCACTGTCTAAGAGGCAGGAATACCACAATTAAAAGAACTGACCTGTGCATGGAGGGTGGGGAGGTGACGAATCACTTAAAAACAATTTATATAGCTGCCCTGACATACCAGTGTGCAAAGTTCAGGGAAGGATGGTAGAGCCAACACTGGGCTGTTTTCCAAAAGCCATTCACAGTTCCGTTTCCCCTGATCAGCCTAGGCAGCTAAAGATGGCCATGTGACCCAGCCTGGCCCAAAAGTGTGACAACAGGAGTTGTTAGGTAAGACTTCCATGAACACTATCACTTTTTTTTTTTTAATTTAGTTTTGAGACGGGGTCTTCCTCTGTAGCCCAGGCAGGCCTAGAACTCATGGAGACCAATCCAGGCTGCCAGGATTACGGGCACAAACCACCGTACTTGGCTCCATTCTTAGAGGGACAACCGGCTAGAACAATCAGCCTGAGTCCTTTGCTCCCTTTTCCTCCCCAGATCCCAAGCACACACAAGGTAATACAGCAGACACACATTTCAAACCGTATGTCACAAGCAAGAGGACAAACTTCTCACTGTAAGACAATGGGAGGCTCTGAAACAAAAGGCTCTGTTGAGCCCCTGTAACCCACCAAGAAGTCCTTGCAATGGGAGGAAAATGAACCCCTAGCCCATCAAGCCACTGTAGTGAACCCAGTGGCTGCTCTTAACAAATCGCAGCACACAGTGGCTTAAAATAACACCAACTTAGCCGGGCAGTGGTGGCACACTTCATTAATCCCAGCACTTGGGAGGCAGAGGCAGGTGGATCTCTGTGAGTTGGAGGCCAGCCTGGTCTACAGAGTGAGTCCCAGGATAGCCAGGGCTGTTTCACAGAGAAACAGTGTCTTGAAAAACAAAAACAAAAACAAACAAACAAAAAATAGCACCAACTTATTGTCTTAGAGTTCTGCACCTTGGAAACCTGAGGAGGTTCTTACTCTGTAGCCCAGGCTAGCCTAGGATTTACTGGCTAACATCGAGGTGCCAGCAGCACAAGTTCCTTTCTGGAGAATAGAGGACTCATTTCCTTGCTTTCTGTGGCTTCTAGAGGCCACTTGCATTTCTTGGCTAGTCACCTCTTTCTTCATATTCAAAATCAGCAGCAAGGAGTTATATCACCCTGACCTCTTCAGCCCACTTCTCCCAAGTTCAGTTTAAGATCTTTGTGACTGGGGTTGGAGAGATGGCTCAGTGGCCTCTCTTACAGAGGACCTGGCTTCAGTTCCCAGCACCCCTATGATGGCTCTGAACCTACTGTAACTCCAAGGGATCCAGCACCTTCTTTCAGCCTCCACAAACGCTACACATCTATTATGTGTGTGTGTGTGTGTGTGTGTGTGTGTGTGTGTGTGTGTATGTGTGTATGTATGTATGTATGTATGTACAGGCAAAGCACTCATACACATAAAATAGAGATCCTTGGGAGTATACTGGACCCACCCAGATCCTCCAGGATAACACACACACACACACACACACACACACACACACTCCCCAAAGTCCCTAGTTTATATGCAAAATCTCTTTGTTATATACAAGGGTCCAGGAATTAGGATGTGAGCCTCTTTGGGGACCACAATTTTGCCTGTGATGACCATTGTGGAAGTGTAGGGCAATATAGTTATATAAGCACTGTAGAAGGAAGCTTTCAGTTACTTGAAGCCAAGTGCATTTTATTTTATGTGTATGGGTGCATGCATACCTTCTGTGTACCACATGCATGCCTGGCACCTGTGAAGGCCAGAAGAGGACATTGGACCCCTTGGAAGTGGAGTTACAGACAACTGTAAGCCACCATGCAAGTGCTGGGACTTGAACTCAGAACCTCTGCAAGAGCAGCCGGTACTCTTACCTGGTGAACCATTTCTGCAGCCCCTCAAATGCACTCTTAACTGACATCCAAGTCCTGGTTCTACATAGGGGAGACAAAGAAGACTGCACAGAGCAGGGAGACTCCCAGCTTAGCTTGAAGGATGGATGGAAATCTGTCCTAAAGACATGGGAGAGGAGCATTCAAGACAAAGGCCGAGAGAAGGTTGTGTCCAGTGTTGGGAAGTTCAGGGCTGGGCATACAGTGTGTGTGCATGGAAGGAAAAGTTTCCCAGGGAGCTTGTAAAAAGCCCCAGATCTTACTCTGTGTGTATGGAGAGCCACTACTGCACACTGGGAATAAAGGTACGAATTTTGACTTGGGAGCACACAGCAACCATTTATCTTTAACGTGAATGTAACTTGAGGCTGGAGAGGAGAGGGTGGAGGCAAACCAAATGGCCCTTGAGGTCGTCTGGGTTTGGATGATGGACCTCTAGCTCCTCATAAACATTTATTGAGCACCTCCCATGTGGCCAGGCACTATGTTATCCTGAAGCTACAAAACCCAAAGCATAGGTCAGAACAAGGTCCCCTGTCGGCCTGACAACCACAACCCAAGGCATAAATGATGTTCAAGGGAGGAGCCTCATGTTTGGGACACTGCAACACCTGCCCCCAAACCTGAAACACAGACAGGCAGGGAAGGGACCTGGAAGAATTAAGGCAGTCTCACCCAAAAGAAAGGGGCCCCAGAGTCTGCAATAATGGGTGACTGACGAGGCCAACAGCCTCCCCTTTAAAAATATTTATTTTCACTTTTAATTATGTGTATTTGGAGGGGGGCAGTATGTGCACATGTGAGTTTAGGTACCCACAGAGACCAGAAGAGGGCTTCAGATCCCCTGGAAATGGGGTTACAAGTGGTTGTGAGCCACCTAACATGGGTGCTAAGAATCAAACTCGTGTCCTCTGCAAAAACAGCAGACATTCTTAAGCTCTTAACAGCTGACCCCCCCCAACAGCCCTTCTGTGTATATATCACTCAAAAAAGAGCAAAAAATCTGGAAGCTTCCCCACATATCAGGTTTTTTTTTTATTATGTTTTTTCTTGACACAGAATCTCTTGTAGCCCAGCATGGCCTCACATATACTATATAGCCAAGGATGACCTTGAAAGTCTGGTCCTCCAGACTCTACCTCCTCAGTGCTGGGATCGATCACAGGCCATGCATCAGACACTCCATTTTACACTTATCAGGTGTTGGGAATTGAACCCAGAGTCTTGTGAATGTTTTACGCACTCTACCACCTGAACGATTCCCAGTCTCAGACCAGTGTCACCTATTTTAAGTCACTGCACACACCAAATGAAGAAATGGAATGGCAGGGTCTGAGGTTTGAGCCTGTGCTCAAAATGTTCCCAAGTCCTCCACAGGAAAAAAAAAATCTGAAATTAGAGGATAGTGATAATTTCATAACTTTGTGAATGTTCTAAAATCCATCACTGAATGCAATAGAGGCCAATTTAATAATACATGAATTCTCAATAAAAAAAGTAATCCAGCACTGAGAAATCTTGGGCTGGCTAGTTAACACACTGGGGACAGTTTCCTAATCTGTAGAATGAGAAGAGTAGTGTATCCTTCTCTTTTTCTGTTTTCTGCCGTCCTGGGAATTGAACCTAGGCTCCAAAGCTACACAGATAAAAACGCTGTCTCAAAAAACAAAACAAAACAAATTCAGGCTGACCTTGAGCTTCTGACCCTCCCACGTCAGTTTCCTGAGTCGCTAGGGTTTCAGGCCTGTGCCCCTTAGATTGCTCTGAATACTAACCATGACAGGAGGAAAGCCAAGACAGTAGGTGTTAAGTCTATTTTGGTTTCTTCTCTCCTAGGTGCCAACAAACCTTTAAAGCTATCTTTTGCTCAGCAATCACAAGACGTGCTTCGAGCTCCAGGCAACCTTCCTCCAGACAGTCTAGTCTCAGGCAGATGAAAGCAAGAATCAAACAGGAAGACAGGATGGGGAACGAACGAAGCAGACTCTCACGGAGACACTGCAGGTTTTCTCTGCAGCTACGTGGTGCAGAGATGACAAGGGAGAGTCACGTGGCAGAAGCAGCTACGGGAAAAGCAGTGGGGAGGGAAGCAGGTGGGCACAGGGACTTCTACTCGTGTTTGGTTTGCAAACAGAGTTCAGTGTCCAAAATAGACAACAGGGCTGCCGCGCAGCTCTGACGTCTGGAGATGGTTCACGGTCCACCCTCAAAACCAGAAGGCACCCAAAACACCACACTTTTCTAGCATAGAAATAATTCGGGGAAGTTTTTATTGTTGTTGTTGTTGTTGTTGTTGTTGTTGTTTACCCTGAGCTGCTCACTTGTGACCGCTATAAAATCAACCAGGTGCTTTTCTGGTGCCTGCCATATGCTCAGCCTTGGGAAAGATACTGCTGAGAGAAACGGACCCTGGTCCCTGCCCTCAAGGAGCCAGCCAACCCCTTGGCTTGAGGGCGATGCTTCAGAGTATCACAGGCACCATGCCTTGCAGAGAGAAGAGGTTCTGTTGTCATTTGTCCACGGGGTCAATGAATTAATAGACGGCATAATAATAAAGACAATTGTGCAGTGTGGGCTCACTCTAAGAACTACAGGCGGGATGGAGTAGTTGGAAAGACTTGTGCCAGAGGCTGCTAGCTGCCACTCATTATCTATTCTTCCATTTTTCCTGGTAACAGAGACTCCATTTGATTTGAGAGGGCCATATGCCCATATAAAGTACTCCATTTCCCAGCCTCCCTGGGAGCTAGAGGTGGCTGAGGTGATTTAAGACAGAAACTGTCTAGAGAGGTTTCTAGGAAAGTGCCTCAAATAGTAGACCCAACAACTGCCACTCACTCTTTTTCCTGCTCTGAAAATTCCTGCCGGAAGCACAAATATGATGGGTGGATCTCTAGGAGCCATTCTAAATCATGATACAAAAAGATCAAAAAAGCCTGACTCCCTGATGATTACGCAGTCATACCATCTCTACATGGCTTACGTATGGAGTTCTTTCACATGAACTCTCTTCTTGCTGAAGTACCAATTTAAAATTTTATCCTATTTAGCAAACTTGTAGCTTAATCAATACAGGTTCTATGGAAGAGGCAGGCCTCAAAGGATGGATTTGGGGAATAGTGGGCATGCATCTCAAATGCCAGAAAGAACACATGAATAAGCAGCAGCAGCAACAAGAATGTTAGCTGCAGCAGACAGAAGAGAGCAAGAGCCACGGACATCCCAGGTGGTGGCTTTGCAGATGTTTGGGAATAGAGAAGGACCAGAGACCACAAACAACCAAGAAAGCTGGTCTCCTCTGAAAGAACGACACAGTTATAGACAGAGTAAACACAAACAAACGCAGAGACGTGAGAGCTTCTTTATGTGAAGAGATGCAGATATGGGGGTGTAGCTCAGGGACACAGTGTTTGCCCAGCATGCACCAGGCCCTGGCTTCCATGCCCAACATGGAAGGAAGAAAAGGAGGGAGGGAGGGAGGCAGGGAGGGAAGGAAGGAGAGACAATGGGTTGGAGAGAGAGAGAGAGAAAGAAGAAAAGATGTAACTACAAACCCAGCTCAGCCAACCAGAAATCTCTGTAACCATCTCAGAGCTGCTAAACACTGTGTGTCCAGCGCTGTGCTGTGTGATTTCCACACACCATCTCATTAAGGCTTCATAACAAGTCTAGGATATACTCCTATTATTGCCATCCCCATCTCATAGACGAAGAACCTGACGCTTTGAGAAAGTCAGAGTTGCCCCAGGGAAGTATCACAACCCGGAAGCCCTGTCTGCTGTCCAGACACATCCTCTTTTTCCAGACAAGGAAAGTGGAGTTTGTTTGTTTTGTTGTTGTGAAGATATTAAGGGGTGTGTGTGTGTGTGTGTGTGTGTGTGTGTGTGTGTGTGTTCCATTTCTCCAGTCTTAAGAGAAAGTGTTTACACCATTATTTAAAAGACAGGAAAGTAAGCCGGGCGTTGGTGGCGCATGCCTTTAATCCCAGCACTCAGGAGGCAGAGCCAGGCGGATCTCTGTGAGTTCGAGGCCAGCCTGGGCTACCAAGTGAGCTCCAGGAAAGGCGCAAAGCTACACAGAGAAACCCTGTCTCAAAAAAC
>CABHPH010149769.1:55016-111331 GCA_902168325.1 Peromyscus nudipes
CTGCCCGCCGCTCGGCCGGCTCGCACCCTCCGGGATGGCCGTGTTGCGCAGCTCCAGCCGCAGCGCGCCGTCTGCGCCCCCTCCCTGCACCCAAGCGCGCGGCCGGGCGGGAGTGGGGGTGGCTGGGGAGAGGGAGCGCGCGGAGCGCCGTGGGTCCCGGCCAGCCCTGCCCCCTCGCCCCCGATCCCTGTCCCGCTCTCTGCAAGCTCTCCAAGACCCTGCCTTGGGTCAGGGAGGCACCCTGGACTAAGGCGAGAAAGAGGCGGGAAAAGCGATTTGGCAGGTTCCTTTGGGCTGCCCAGAGCCAGGATTTATCCATCGCCTTGGATTAATTTGTCCGAGATCATGCAGCAGCTCAACCCCAAATTGGGGCTAACACTTTGGTATTTGGGTCCCCTTAAATGTTCTCTTCATTGCTCCCTAGAGATTTTCCGGAGGGGAAATTGTGATGGGCCTGTGACCTCAAAGCTGAGGACATTCCCGAGTGGCTTGAGGCAAACGGTGGTTGTGGAGGCCTAGGTCTAGTAGACGGCCCTCCAGTCCACCTTCTCTTTGTGGCCTCAGACAGCGCCCTTGAAGGTAGGGAGCGAAAATAGGAGCTGGGGGAAGGCACGAGGAGGGCCGCCTGGGGACTCCAGCTGCACCCTCTGGTGAGCTTGACAGCCTGCAGAGAGCCCTGATACATTGTCTCCTGCTTGCTGGAGAACGGAGACCTTATCAGTGATTCACGATTCCTTCATTTCAAGGATGAGGAAATTGATACTATGTAGAAGCAAAGTGACTCTTCCTTTCATCTCTCTCTTTGGGAACTGGAGCTAAACAAACGCTTGGGGGGAGGAGGGGACGACAAGACTTCTTTCCAGACTCCTGCCACTCAGCTGTCATCTGAACCACAGGCATAGGCCAGCCAGCTCCCTCTTTTCAATCCAATTCATACTTCCAGGTTCTGAGATATAACCTTTGTCAGATGTGTATGTGTCTGTGTGTACACATGTGCATGTGCATGCACAAGCATGGTGTGTGCCTGTATATACTGATCAGTGCCTACTCTTGTAAAGGTTGGAGGTCTAGTGTCTTCCTTTATCACTTTCACCCCACCATACTCTTTGAGACAATTTCTGTTTGCTCCACATGCTGGCCAGGAAGTCACCACCACCACCACCACCACACCAGGATCTGCCTATTTTGCTCTCTCGGTCGGTTACGCCAGGTTTTAAGTGAGTACTGGGGTCTGAACTCAAGGTCCTCGTGCTTTGGAGGCAAATACTTTATCAATGGAACCATCTCCCGACTGGCTAGATGTTTCCTAACCACAAAGAAGATTGTGTCAATGCTTTGGTTCCAACTCCTTCAGTGGTTGGTTCCCTGTCACCCACAGGGTGGAGTCCAGGCTCTTGGCATGGCATAGGGGGGCCCCACCCGGTTTGGTCTCCGCCTTCCTCCTGTACTGTAGCCTTAACAATTCAGTGCTCTTCCCAAAGTTTCCTTAAGAAAAAAAATCTTTATTTTTGACTGGGCATGGTGGCACATGCTTCTTATCCTAGTACTCAGGAAGCAGAGGCAGGCGGATTTCTGTGAGTTAGAGTCCAACCAGAAAAGCACAGGGGGCGGGCTGTTATTATTGAGCCATTTCTCCAGTCTCCATCCCACCCCTTAAAGTTATTTTATGTGTGTTTTTTCTTCTTGAAACCCACCCATACACGTGTACACACACACACACACACACACACACACACACACACACACACACCTTTCTGTTCCTGCTCAGCTTATTTTCTGCAGCCTTCAGGACTGGGCCAAATGTGCTTCCCTCAGAGGCTTACCACTCTGGAATTTTCTTTCTTGTCAAAGTCTGTGTTTACTGACTTTACTACTGCCCCCTCTTCCTTCTCTGTTTTCTTTTTTTTTTTTTCTGATTTTTTCTGATTTGGTGTGACACTAGCATGGATTGTTGTAGCATTTGTCTTCGTTTCAGACTGTTATGGAGGGCTGAATGTCTTTTAAAATACACTAACTCCGTAACCCCCAGTTGGGATGATTTCGAAATCTTTCACCTAGTTATTCACTCTGCTGCATTCTCTCACCTTCGCTCTATATCCTGAAGTCTCGGAGGCCACCACAACCTCTTTTGTCTACGGGCAAGGCTGAGACACGCCCCATCCCTGCAAGCAGCCAGTTCAGGGACATTCCGTCAGAATCTATAGGCATCAAGGCCTCTGTGAAGACTCCAGTAGTGATGGATGGCCCCAGTCAGTAGCATATTGATCCAGAGATCTTGCAGTGAGTATCCTGAAACGGACAAGGAAAGAGGAAAAACTCTAAGTTACTATAAGCATCAATTTCTGAAGGCCTCAATTCCCAGGGAGGATACTTTCAACTCTGTCCTTTAATTAAAGCTGAGCTAGGATTTCCTTTTGGCTCAAGGAAGTTGTTACCAAAACCTCTAATTTTTCCCACTAGGACCTATATGGCTGGGAACTGCAGCATACATCTTCCACAAACAGATCCCAGGAGCAGCCTTCATTGTCTCTCGTTGGTGAGTGGTTCAGCTTTGGTACCTGGCTTCTGGTTATCATGAGGCTAGGAGTAGGGTGGCTAACGTTTATTAGGTCCACAATTCTAGTGGACGCACAGCTTTGATCTTGTCTAATTCCTCACAACAACCCTATAAAGGAAGAGCTATTGTTGCTGCCTCACAGAGAGATGAAAGGTCACAGAGGTTAGAGGTCATATAGCTAGTCTGCCAGGTTCTGAAGCCTGGCGGCTTTGCAGCACTGTGGTCCAGATGCATTTGTCATTTCCATTAGTTCTTCCAGTGAAGACACACTGAGCACTGGGAGGTGTTAGGGCCAGGCAAATGAGGGCTAAACTTTATAACCTGGCATATCAGATTCTTCCCCGGGTCTGCTCTAAAGCCAGCCTGTTTTCCCACGTCATTTCCTGAATTCTTTCTGCTTGCTGCACCCATTCAACCTTCAACCTGAATGTCTCTCCATAGCAGATGATTTAAGTCCCATGTCACCTACCCTTGGTCTATTTGAGGGTCTTTGCTGCAGCTGTGGTGGACAGCCTCCATGGACTGCTGGTAAACTCACCCCAAATGCAAACCCCCACCACACTCTTTATTTTGTTTGAGACTAGATCCCATTATGTAGCCCTGGCCTGTCTGGAACTCACTGTGTAGACTAGACTGGCTTTGAACTCACAGATCCGCCTGCCTCTGCCTCCTGATGTTTGAAACAAACAATGGATAATCTCGGTATTATACAAAAGACCATGTGAATAAAATGAAAGCAGCTAGGTGAGACCACTTCTTTGTGCAAAAACTGTTCACCAGAACCTACACTGGCTAGCAAGCAGACTGCGGGGCAGGACGTTCCCTTGGGTTCTATGCTAACACAGGTGGTGACTGTGTCTTTTGCCCATTATCTGGAGACAGACCTTATGGTCTTTCGAGATTGGCTAGTTTGTTTTGAAAGAATGGATGAAAAGCAAGTGAAAGAAGGGGAAGGGGTCACAGCTCCAAGACATCAGGTTTCAGGCAGTGGAGGGGAGTAGAGAGAAGTAGAGGGGTGTTGTCTAAATAAAAGTTTGACCAGGCGTGGGAAATTACAAGGTTTACATATGAGTTTTACTAGGTTGGGGAGATTCCTGCAGTATTGACCCTTACTGGGACAGCTACTTTTGATAAAAAACAAGAACATTTCCCAAACTCAGTGCTGGGATTAAAGACATGTGCTAACACCCTGGCTATGCCCCCCTTTCTATCTCTTGCTTTTTTTTTTTTTTTCTTGAAATCATAAAGTTATCAAGAGTGGTCCAGCTAGAAACTCCCATGGGGAAGTTCTCATGAAATAGGCATTGGTTAGTAAATGCTCCCAGCTCCTTTCTCCCCCTCCCTGCTCCCTCTTTCTTTTTTCCAGGCAGGCCTTGAACTTTATAGGTAGCCAATCAGGGCCTTGAGCTCCTGATCCTCCTACTTCTGCCTCCCAAGTGCTGGGATTACAGACATGCACTATCACACTGGTAGGCTCCTATCTCTGAGGGCCTTTCTGAGGCATGCATTAAAATGGTTGTTTAGAAGTCTCTAACAGCCGGTGGTGGTGGTGCACACCTTTAATCCCAGCACTCCAGAGGCAGAGCCCGGCGGATCTCTGTGAGTTCGAGACCAGCCTTGTCTACAGAGCGAGATCCAGGACAGGCACCAAAACTACACAGAGAAACCCTGTCTTGAAAAACCACACACACACACACACACACACACACACACACACACACGCACGCACGCACGCGCGCGCGCGCACACACACACACACACACACACACAAAGTCTCTGACAGCCAGGTATGGTACATGCTTTAATCCCAACACTCCAGGGGATCTGTGAATTTGAGCCCATCCTGGTCTACATTGTAAGGTCCAGGCCAGCTATGAGACCCTGTCTCAAAAAATAAACAAAGAAGTCGCTAACAGAACTGAGCCCTATTGCTCACAGTAGTGAGAACCATCCAATAAGGAGCTCTCTACTGGCTTCCTCTCTGTTCTGTCTTACTCTCCTCACTAAGATACCCTCCAATGTCCCCATGCTCTCTCTCCTATATCCACAATAATGCACATCACTGTCCTTCCCCAGCTCCTCCCTGGTGTCCCATGCCTAGTCACAGGGAGTGGAACTGTTTGAGGAGGATTAGGAGGTGTGGCCTTGTTGGAGTAGGTATCATCTTGTTGGAGGAAGCATGTTGATAGGGGTGGGCTTTGATATTTCAAAAGCCAGACCCACCCACCCACCCACCCAACCTCCCACCCACCCTCCCACCTACCCACCCAGTCTGTCTGTCTCTGTCTCTGTCTCTCTGTCTCTCTCTGTCTCTCTCTCTGTCTCTCTCTCTGTCTCTCTCTCTGTCTCTCTGTCTCTGTCTCTGTCTCTGTCTCTCTCTCTGCCTGCTGCCTGCAAATCAGAATGTAAAACTCTTGTCTACTTCTCAGCCCCAATCCTGCCGCTGTGCTCCTCTCCATGATGATAATGGACTGACCCTCTGAAACTGTAAGCAAGCCCCTAATTAAATGCTTTCTTTTCTAAGAGCTCCCTTGGTCATGATGTCTCTTCCCAGCAATAAAACGGCAACTAAGACATCCAGCCACCCCATGACTTTCTAGAACCTCTCCTTCCCCAGGAACAGTCAGGCATGGCCCTCTACAGAGGGACTTCCCTTGGTTCCAACAGCACATTGTATTAATTCTATGGTTCTTCTAGATCTTTGCCTCTCCGGTCTCTCGGCTCCCTTCCTTCCTCTTTCCCCCACGCCTTTCTCCTTCACTCCCTCCCTTCCTTCCTCCTTCCCCTCCTTCTCCTTTAGGTTAGCCTGAAACTCAATCTTCCCGCCTCAGCCTGGGCTGACAGATACCCCCAGCCTTGATCTTCACCCTGATACTATTCAGGAACCAGCTGTAAATGGTGTGTCCTCATTACTCACCCCCCAACACACATACATACCTTCTGCCCAGCAGACTACAAATAAGAGTTCCCACAGTCCTCCTCTTCTGACTTGATAATTCACTAGAATGGCTTACAGAAAACAGGCTAGTCTCAATTACAGTGCATTTTAAAGAACACAAACACTAGAAGAGAACCCTAGGAAACGTCTGTAGGACACCATAGCTTCTGTCCTGTCTGGATGTGTCTTCCTCCTACATGTGTTCAAGAACCCAGAAATTCTCTGAACTTCTTTGGGGATTTTCATGAAAATTTCATGGTTGATTATGGGTCGAGAGTCCTGAGATTTCTAATACCCTAATCTCCTGCTTGGTTTTTCTGGCCATCAGACCTGATCCAGAAGCTAACCAACCCCATGAGTCACCTCATTAACATACAATGTTCAGTGAATTCCAAAAATTCTAGGGCTTCTATGTCACAGCTAAGGACGGCAAATATTTATTTTTCATTATGTCATAGGTGGGGATAGTCCTTTTGTAGCCTCAGGGAATTCTGTGGTATAGATGGACCTTGCTTTATGGACTATTTCCTATTGACGGCCACCACCGGTATTTGCCTATCCCTGCTAGTCCTCACAGTGGTTAACTCTCCCCTATTGATAGACATTTGAGTTGGTGGTGGTTTCCCTATTACAAAAAGAACATTGTCAGGAGGGTCACTGTATGACTTTAGGTTACATGCCCCAGAGAGGACTTCCTGTGTCATAGAATATGTACTGTGACATCTGGACAGACACTGCTAAATTGCCTCCCAAAATCTAGACCAGTCTGTATTCTCATCAACAGTGTATGCGGAAGTTGGGCCTATAGTCTCAGCTACTCTGGAGCCTGAGGCAGGAAGAGCCCATGTTTAAACTCTGCTTGGTCTACAGAGAGAGTTCAAGATCTGCCAGGGCATCTTAGGAAGCCAGTTACTAGATGTCTTAGTCAGGGTTTTTATTGCTGTGATGAAACACTGTGACCCAAAAGCAAGTTGGGGAGGAAAGGGTTTAGTTGGCTTACATTTCTTATTGCTGTTCATCACTGGAGGAAGTCAGGACAGGAACTCAAGCAGGGAAGGATCCTGGAGGCAAAGGCCGTGGCAGGGAGCTTCTTACTAGCTTGCTTCCCTTGGCTTGCTCAACCTGCTTTCTTTTAGATCCCAGGACCACCAGTCCAAGGGTGGTACCATCCACCATGGACTGGGCCCTCCCCCACTGATGACTAAATTAGAAAACACCTTACAGCTGGATCTCATGGAGCCATTTCCTCAACTGAGGCTCCTTCCTCTCTGATGACTCTAGCTTATGTCAAGTTGACACACAAAACCACCCAGTACACCAGAGTTTTTAGGGTCAAAGCCTGGACAGTTCTAATTGGCTAGGCTCAGCCGCCTGTCCCCAGTATGCCAATTAAAGAGACAGTACTAGTGAACATCAGGGAAAGGAGATCTATTCAATGTGACCACAGAGAGACGAGGAACAAGGGATCCAGTGACCCTCCAGGTCACTTCAGGGCATTGACAAAAGATTTAGACTTAAAGAAAGGACAAGAGGCATGCAAAATTAAGCAGTCCTGGTGAAGGGGTGGTCCTGCCCACCACTGACCCATCATTGTCTTGGTTCCAGGGTGCCCTGCAAGGTGGTCAGACTGGTCATCAGAACTGAGTAAAATCCCTTTCTGGGAGACAAGTTCTTCTTCTGGTGGGCAGAAGGAATTCAGCCTTTCTCTTCTTCCAGCATGGGTTTCCTGGGGAAATATAACTCTCTGGGGTCCACTGTTTTAGTAGTCTGATAGTGCAAGTGTCTGTCTTTAATATATCCCATCTCCTGGAGCTAGAGAGATGGCTTATCAGTTAAGAGTATATACCCAGCATCCTGCCAGGAGGGTAACAAGACCCTGTCTCAACCTAAAAAGTGAGTGAGGATTTAGTCTATAGTTCAGTGGTACAGCACTTGCCTAGCATGGGCAAGGGTCTGGGTTCAATCCCCAGCAACATACTCACAAATACAGAGTTATGAGAGAGACCAATTCTCTAAATCTTTGCCAATATTGGATACTTTTAACTAAAGATAATTTTTGTTGACTCACAAATACAGAGTTATGAGAGAGACCAATTCTCTAAATCTTTGCCAATATTGGATACTTTTAACTAAAGATAATTTTTGTTGTAGGAAATTTCACACACATAAATAGGAAGGCATGTAGCTTGATAGAGCCCTTGCCTAGCATGCACAAGGTCCTGGGTTCAGTCCTCGGCACTCATAAACTAAGCATGATAGCACATGTCTGTAATCCTAGCTCAGAGTGGAGGCAGGAAGATCAGAAGTTGAAGCCAGCTTGAGCTACATAAGATGCTGTTTCAAAAAAAAAAGTAAATGGAAAGAGCTGGGCACAGTGGCATACACCTGGAATCCCCATCAGTCAAAGGGCAGAGGAAGGAGGATTACTGTAGGTTCAAAAACCAGTCTTCTTGGTCCACATAATGAGTTCCAGGGCTGAAGAGATGGTTAAATGGTTAAGAACATGTATTACTTTTGCTAGATTGTCTAGCCAGTGAGCTCCAGGGATGCTCTTGTCTTTACCTCCCAACCCCTCCTTATACACACAAAATAAAAATAAATGAACCTTTAAAAAAATAAATCTAAGCCACAGTGGTGATGCACACCTTTAGTCCCAGCATTTGGGAGGCAGAGGCAAGCGAATCTCTATGAGTTTGAGGCCAGCCTGGTTTACAGAGTGAGTTCTGGGACATCCAGGGCTGTTACACAGAGAAACTCTGTCTCAAAAAACCAAAATAAATAAAGTAATTAAATAAATACATTTTAAGACAATGAGTTGGTTCATTAGTATTCCTGAAAGACAACCAATGAGGTTTTCCTTTGTTCTGAATTATTTTTAATATGACAATAACTTTGGCACTAAAATATATGTATGTGCTCTGTTCGGGATGTAAATTTGTATTGTCCCATCTTTGCCTGGTGAGGGCTTTCTGAGTTGGCTTCCGAGGCCCTTTGTGTCACCCTGGTATCTCCAGTAGCTTTGTCGCTGGCTTTCTGGTTTAGCAAGATGTTCTTAGCTTATCTCGTATGTTTTCTGTCCCAGACCAAACATCCCCCTTTCTCAAAAGAGCCCTGGTATTTTTCAATGAGACACGGATTTTAGAGACCTCAATCAGGAAATTAGAAGCGTTTATACTTGCTGGGTTGGTTCAGTAGACAAAACTAGAAAATACATATCTTGCCTATTATATGAGTCCATGGCGAATTTTCCAATTAGTATTCAAGATGACAGAATTTTGACTTAATCTCAAAGATCTCACTTTTCTCTGCCTTGTTCTCAGGCATGCCAACTCAATCCCTCACACAGCAGTCACCCGGAATTTGTCATTATCTGTATGTCACCCCGGCCCAGGACCGCACTGACACTGTGTCATTCCAAGCTTCGTCTGCGTGCCACCAAAGTGAGAACGCTCTGGAGTCTTTGCAGAGTGCTGGGGGGAAGCCACGCTCTGTGAAGCTGGATTTAGGATTTCCTTGGTAATTAGAGAGTCTGGAAGGTATGTCTGCGTTACAGGCAAGTCCCTGGGGTAAGCCTCTTCCCCCAGTCGTGTTGATATTCTCAGCACCTGCCGGACTTCAGGCATCTCTGTAGTGTGTTTTTTCCAGCCCGCGAATCACCTGTACATGTGTTTACTGGCTCTCCACGCTATACTTTTGTTTTCTGAGCGTCTTGCTGAGTCATCATGTACAAAACATGACCACATTTGCTGTCTGCCTATGTGAATGCTTGTGTGCCGAGTGCACATTCAAATAAATACATCGCTGGAGAGATGGCTCAGTGGTTAAGATCACTTGCTGACCTTTTTCAGAGGACCTGGGTTCAGTTCCCAGGACCCACATGATGGATCACAACTACCTGTAACTCCAGTTTCAGAGCATCAGACACCTTCTTCTGGCCTCTGCAGGCACTGGGCTCACACAAGCAAACACTCATACACATAAAATAAAAACAAATAAAAATATTTTTTTAAAAAATTGATTTATTTTATAATTAATTTAATTTTACATATCAACCACGGATTCCCCTGTCCTCCCTCCTCCCACCTGAATCAATTTTTTTAATTAATTTTTTAAATGTGAAACTGGGTCTCATTGTGTAGTTCTGGCTAGCCTGAACTCTCTATGTAGAGAAGGCTGGCCTCCAACTCACAGAGATCTGCCTCCCTCTGCCTTGTGTACGTGAGGTGCTTCAGATGGCACCCACATTTTAAGAGTAGCGTGTTGTGTCAGCTGTAATGGTGTGTGTGTCCATACACATGTTCCAGCTGTTTGGGCAACTGAGGCAGGAGGGCCTTGACTCTGAGGTCAGACTGGGCTATATAATAAGAGGGAGCTGGGTAGTGGTGGCGCACGCTTTTAATCCCAGCACTCAGGAGGCAGAGGCAGGCGGATCTCTAAGTTCAAGGCCAGCCTGGTCTACAGAGTGAGTTCCAGGACAGCCAGGGATACACAAAGAAACCCTGTCTCGGGGAAAAAAAAGAGAGGGAAATGTATTTTTTAAATATGGCATGTGCCACCATACCCAGCTAAAAATAAATATTTAAAAAATATTTTATTTTTACATTTATGCTTTATTTTTTTTTACATTTATGCTTTATTATTTTTGAATATAACTGTGTATATGTGTGTAGGTATGCACGTGTTAGAGTACCAGTGCCTACAGAAGTCAAAAAGTGCCCAATTCCCTAGAGCTGGGGTTACAGGTGGTAGTGAGCCACCTGAAGTGGGTGCTGGGAACCCAACCAAACTCCTGTCCTGGGCATTACCACCTGAGCCATCTCTCCACCCCTGAAGTGGCATTTTACAACCAATCACCACAGTCAAAGATCAGGATGTTGTCTTAGACCAATCACAATCTAGCTGTAGACCCAGGGGTTGGGTTAATTGTGCCTCCATTGCACGGCTTATTATCTGGGAAAGTTAATTTCTCCATGAGAAATCAGGGCAGTATTGGCAACGGAGGAGGAGGATGGCAAGTGAAAATGGATGGTTTAGGGGGCTGGAGAGATGGCTCAGTGGTTAAGAGTACTGGCTGCTCTTCCCGAGGACCCAGGTTCAATTCTCAGCATCCACATGGCAGCTCACAACTGTCTGTAAATCCAGCTCCAGGGGATCCGGCGTCGTCACATGGACAAACATGCAGACAAAACACCAATGCACATAAAACAAAAATAAATAATTATAAAAGAGAAAAAGGATGGATTAGGAGCCAGTAAATGGCTCAGTGGGTAAAGGTACCTGCTACCAGGCCTGGGGATCTGAGTTCCATTGCTGGGACTCAGACAGTGGAAGGAGAGGACTGGAGTCCTGGGACCTCCATGCATGTGTGGTGATGTGTGTGTGCCCACACACATACACATGTAAATAAATAAATGTAATGTAAAACATATATTAAAAGCAGAAAATGTATAGCGTGAACTAAGATGGCTCACTCTTGTCTGTCTCTGATCTAGGCAGAGGAGACTGGGCACATAGCATCCTTGTGCTAGCTCTTGATGCTATGGTGAGCCTCACTCTGCCATCTGCCTGCCATGTGGACGCTGCATCCATGGTGAATGTGGAGCAGCCGTGCATACACCTAACAGGCACGTCTCTGCCAGCCTGGTGTGTGACCAAAGGTAGAAGGTTGAGAGTGACCCACTGGACAAAGGTTTCGAGGAAGCAGCCTTGGGAAGAGGCAGGCTAAATGCCCAGAGTGGGGAGAAAGTGATGTCAGTGAAGGGAGTGGGCGCAGTGATTCTTTCACTCAGAACAGCAGTCAGTGCCCTTCCCAAAAGCCCTCTCAGAGGCCGGAAGTAACAGCCAGTTATTGAGCTTGCAGTCCTTTCCAGAGTTCTAAGTGGCAGACAGCTATGTTGGTGTCCCCGCAGGCCAGTTTCACAAGGTGCCAAAGGTAACAAAACCTCACTGTTTGCTGACTGGCAGGTGGCTGCAGCAGGTCATCTGTTCTTCCTGTGCAAGCCAGGGAGGGGTGCCTGGCAGGTGGCTTTTGAAATCCGTAGGCCTCAGGACGAACACTGATACGAAAGAGACAAGCACATAGGTTTGCTTGTAGGAACAAAGGAACTATGGTGAAATATTGAAGCCTGTGACCATTAGGCTGTAACGCTGTATTTTATTTGTTTTTGAGACAGGGTTTCTCTATGTAGACCAGGCTGGCCTTGAACTCACATGCCTCTCATGTTCTGGTATTAAAGGTGTGTACCACCACACCTAGCTTGTAATGCATATTTTTAAAAAAGGATTTATTTACTTACAAAACTTTTTAAAGACTCATTTATTTTATGGGGATGATTGTTCTGCCTATGTATCTGTATGTGCACCATGCATGCAGTGCCCATGGGGACCAGAAGAGGGCATCAGATCCCCTGGAACTGGAGTTAACAGGCGGTTGTGAACTGGCCTGGGTCCTCTGAAGGAGAGATACGCAGTTGTAACACAGGGCCGTGTCTCCAGGCCCCTAGAATGCATTTATATTGAGAAGGAACTTGTTTATATTGTGCTGTCTACAGTTTAGCTTCTCAATTTTTCTTTCCTTTTGAAAAACCGATACCCTCTTTTTAACATCCCCCCTAATCTTAGAGATGTATCACTCTGGGTTAGCTCAGCTAATTAAAAACAAAATTAGAATACTTGCACTCTCAAGTACACATATCCCAAAGATTTGGAACTCAAACAGATATTTGTGCAAGTCTGAGTCAATATTCACAGCAACATTATTCATAAGAGGTCAAGGGTGGAGAAAATCTGAATATCCATCAACCAGTGAAATAGGATTGATAGACGGACAAATAGGATACACCTATACAATGGAATATTATTCAGCCATAAATAAGGAAACACTTCTGATGTGTGCTGTGATGTGGATGAGGCATGAAGTGAACTGTGTCGGGCACGAAGCACAGACATCATGTGATTCATACTCTCGTGAGCGCATTTTTCAGAAATTATGGTTACTGGGAACTAAATGGCCAAGGGGTGGGCAGGAGGGAATGGAGGGTCATTGTCTAAAGATTCAGGAGTTTCAGTATGGAATCCATGACAAAGCTCTAGATCAGTGGGTCTCAACCTTCCTAATGCTGTGACCCTCAACCATAAAACTATTTTGCTGATACTTCGTAACTGTAATCTTGCTACCGTTATGAATCATACTGTAAATATATGATATATAGGATATCTGATATGCAGGCCCCTGTGAAAGGATTGTTTGACCCCCAAAGGGGTCATGACCCACAGGTTGAGAACCACTCTTCTGGCGAGATGGAAGAGCTGCATATCATTGGGAGTGTGCTTTATGTCACTCAACTGTACCCCACCCCACCCTGAAACAGGGTTTCCCTGTGTGGCCCTGACTGTCCTGGAACTCACTCTGTACACCTGCACTCAGAGATCCTCCTGCCTCTGCCTTCCAAGTGCTGGGATTAAAGGCGTGTGCCGCCGCCGCAGCCGCCGCCGCCGCCGCCGCCGCCGCCACCACCACCACTCCTAGCAACTGTATACCTGGAGATGGTTAAAAGTGGGCTCAGTGATAGAGTGTCTGTCTGTTTTATTATTTTTTTAAAACAGGGTCTTGTGGGGTTTGATCTTATTAATAAGAACTTTTTAAGATTCCTGCTACAGGGTCTCATTATATAACCTTGCCTAGAGCTCACTACATAGTCCGGGCTGGCCTTAAACTCATGATCCTCCTGTCTCCTCCTCCCAAGTGCCAGGATCACAGATATGCACTATTGAACATGGTTTATTTGGTGCCAAGGATTAAAGTTGGCTTTATGCATGCTAGGCAAGCATTCTCTAAATGGAATGGCATCCCCTCCCCCGATGTGTGCCTTACTACAATTTAAAATTTTCAGTCACCAGGCATGGTAGCACATGCCTTTAATCCCAGTACTCAGAAGGCAGAGGCAGGAGGACCCCTGTGAGTTTCAGGCCAGCTTGGTCTACAGAGTGAGTTCTAGGCCAGTCAAGGTTATGTAGAGAGACCCCAACTAAAAAAAAAAAAAATTTAAGTCAAAGAGACAACAGTTAAGAGAGGCCAGCAAGTTCCGTTCTCTCTCAGGAACCCCGGCCAGGGAGCCCAGCTGATGATAGAAGCAATCAATGCCTTTGCCCAGAAGAGAGACTATTTCAGGGCATCGTCTTCTGGTTGCTCGGAAATACGGTCCATCTGCTGCTTTAAAAGCAGGTGAGAATGCTGCATGGTGACACCTGAGGTCACAGTGCAGCTGCGAAAGATAAGACACCCACATGGCTCAAACATCAAACAAAGCATGTCATAAAAAGTCTCCCACAGTTTGCACGCCACTCAGTCCCCAGTGCCGTAACCCCGTTTGGTATCGTATTTACCCGTCTAGAGAATTTTAAATGTACATCACGTACAAGTGACTATGAATATATATCAGTTTCCTCCCTCCTCTCTCAGATATTTTCTAGTTTATTTTAAAAGTAAATGTTTAGTTTACCTTTTTTGAGACAGGGTCTCTTCCGTAGTTACTTAGTTATGTTGTGACATAACACCATGACCAAGGCAACTTATAGAACAAGAAGCTTACAGTTTCAGAGGGATAGTCCATGATCATCATAGTGGGAAGCGTGGCAGCAGGCAGGCATGGTGTAGGAGCAGTAGCTGAGAGCTTACATCTTGATCCACAGGCAGTAGGCAGAGAGATAAAGACTGGGCTTGGCGTGGACTCCTGAAATCTCAAAGCCCTCCCCTGGTGACACACCTCCTCCAACAAGGCCACACCTCCTAATCCCTCCTACACAGTCTACCACCTGGGAACCAAACATTCAAATATACAAGCCTCTGGGGACCATTCTCATCTAAACCACTACAGTCTTCCTATGCAGTCTCTGCTGACCTAGAACTCACTCCATAGACCAGGATGGCTTCAAACTCACAGAAAGTCTCCTGCCTCTGCATCCTAAGTGCTGAGATTAAAGGTGTGAGTCACCATGCCCAGGGGTTCTTTTTTTTTTTTTTTTTTAAGATGTATTACTTAATGATTTATGTGCGTGTGCTTATTTGTTATGTGCACATGTTTGTGGGTGCCTGTGGCAACCAAAAGAGGGCGCCAGATCTCCTGAAGCTGGAGTTGCCGGTAGTTGTTTCCTGCCTGGTATGGATAACAGGAACTCAAGTCTGGTCCTCTGAAAGAGCAGCAGAGCTTCAACCACAGAGCCATCTCTCCAGCCTCTCTGCTCTTTCCTTTTTAAACTTTTAATTTCATGCACGTATTTACTGTACATGGAGTGTACGCCCCGGTGCCCACTACCTCCCTTTGTGTCCCTCTTCTTTTCTCCTCTTAGTTCCCATTCCCCCTGGACAGCTTCACTTCAGCCTCCACGTCATACATAACATGATTTGATGTATCGGTATAAAAATCAAGAAAGTACAAGAGAGAAAACTTTATCTTTCTGAAACAGACTTAAATCACTAACATGATTATCTCTGGTTCCGTTTTCCTGCAAACAGCAGAACTTCTTTATCTCACCTCTGTTTTAATCCAGAGAGTTACTTGGGTTTGTTGTTACCATGCATCTTCATTTAAATGTTTTAATTACATATTTATTTATTTTGTGTGTGTGTGCACCCACACCTGTGCCTGCCAGGGTGCACAGGTGGAGGCAGCCAGAGGGTAATTATTGGGAGTCAATCCTCTCCCTTCTACCATGTGGGTCCTGGGAACAGAACTCAGGGCATTAGACATGGCAGCAAAGGTGGTCATGAATTTTCTGTACAGCTGAGGTGGGCCTTGAACTCACAACCCTCCTGCCTCTGCCTTCTGAGTGCTGAGATTACAGGTGCAGCTATGTTGGACCTACCTGAGAATCTTATCCAACATTTCTGGGGAAAGTGATGCCAGGTCCTCTAGTCACCAAAGTGAGTTCCTGACCTTTCACACATAGACCAGACTCTCATTAATTATCTAGGTGGGCTGTGATATAGCTCGGTGGTGGAGCACTTGCCGGGCATACACGAGGTCCTAAGTTCAGATGACAGCAATGCAAAAATGAATAATGATAACATAAAATTCGAGCAAAAGCAGAACAAAACACCAAATAGCTTAGTCTACGATGACCAGAAGAAGTTGCAGGTGACGGTGGTAGAGATTACGATGGTAAACCATCCTTGAGTTCCTGGGATAAATACTATATAATTATCATAAATTAGTTAGGATAGTCTGCATTATAGTATACTAATGTTTCATTTGTATTTTTTTGCACTGCTGTTAATTAGTGAGTTAATTCACAGTCATAGTTTTGGAAGTCTTGGTTGAGTTAGCTCTCAGTCCTGTGCTCATGTGTCTTCTTCTCTCTATAATATTTTGAGCAATCCTTAGTATTATCTTCTTTTCAAAGGTTTGATAGACTTGCTCTGTGAACCATCCAGTGAGTGGTTTAATTGTGTTCCTTGGGACCTTGCTGGGGGCTATGGAGGGGAGACATATAATCCAGATGACAGATAGTATTGATTCACACCAGTGCACACAGCTGTCGCTGGTGCAATTGTGTGGCTGGGAAACAATGGTAACCACAAAAACAAAGCATTTCGTTGGGGTAAAAATCTCAATACTGTGATATTGTAGAGATCAAATTATTGGTTTTTGTTGTTGCAAGAGTGAAGGGGAAAAAAACCACTTTGAAGCCTTTTCTTTGATTCATTTCATGCTCCAGCCTTTTTTTCAGAAGCCAGATTTTTGCATGAAACCATTTCCCAAACATTTACTCTGCTCTACAAACGAGTCTGAGTTGCTTCAGGCCATAATGACAGCTCTTCCTGCTATCCCAAAGTTTATCTGCAGAATGTGGCATTTGCTCATCAGAAAGCAATGGCCATCCGGGGATTTGTGTGTGCTGCTGGCCCTCACGGAGCAGGCTTCTCTTTACAGCACCTATAAGCAGTTATTAAGCATACAGACAAAAGCCTGGGAAGGCGAGCACCAGGTCTAGCCATCAAACCAGCAAGCTGGGTGTGGTGGTTCACATGAGAAACTTAGGCAGGAGGATTGCTATGAATTCAAGGCACACCACCAACAGCGAAAGGCCCACCCCCTTTAGAATACATACTATCTCATTTCCGGTTGTGAGGAAACTAGACTCAGACAAACCCTGATGCACCGTCAGCATGACCTCGGCAAGGAGGTCTGGTTTCATAGGAAGGATCAGATGTGGAGTGTAAGCTGGGGCTGCAAAGTAACAGAACCCGAGGAAAGGTTGGGAGTCAAGTTCATGGTGGTTGAATTTCAGAGGGCTGTTGTTAGTCCGGCCAGCCAGCAGCCTTCCTGTGTGATGGTGTGAAATTAACTGCCACCCCAGAGGAAGCTGGAAACTCAAGTTGCCCAGATTCATGTCTGCCTTCCTCTGATTACAAGTCTCTTTGAGGACAGGAATCGTGCCTTTTATGTCTGATTCCCCGCTGCCTGGTACAGAGTGCATGCTCAGTACATGGGGAATGAAAGAGCTGACACTTGGATTCACATGCGTTACATGACTGCACTCGTTGGCTCGTAAAGTGTTTCTGGAGTGTCTGTGTCAGACACTGTGCTGATTGCTGGAGAGAGAGCACAGAAGATGCCCCCAGTAGCTGCCCCGGTGGGGTTTGTAGTCTGTGACGGGCAATAGATGGTGAAGCCTAGTAGGTTGAAGAAGGGTCAGTGGATAAGGTCTCATGTCAGGCTGGGGAGAGGCGCCCCACCTGCTGTCATTGGGACCTGCAGAGCACAGAGCATCTGGAAGGAGGGTTTTCGGAACCAGAAGTCTAGGAAGAAGCGGCTTAGATGCCCAGAGCCTCTTGTCACAGCCCCTGGTGCAGTGAGCAGCGAGGTTCTGTTTTTTTGTAAAAAGATGAAGGAAGCCAGAGCGTGTGCCTTGACAGCCTCTGATAGCCCAAGGCCAGACGTGAACAGAGATTGTGATCGGCTTCCTTGCTGTTAGCAGAGACGGAAAAAACAACACAGTCCTAGAGAGAGCCATGCTGCTAGGCGCTCACAGATGGTGGGAGTGTGTTGCCCTGGAGGCGAGAGCATCTAAAACAGGCGGTGGCGCGCCCTCTGCTGGACTAAGACTGTTCTGCACCCAGCGGAGTCTGCAAAGTCAGGACGGACAGCGACAGGAAGGAAGCTCAGATCCAAATAGTCCAATCCACATATTAGTCCTGCTACTTCCTCCCAAAGCCAAAGCCAAAATCCCCCAAGGCCTAAATCTACCCACGCAGATCCAGTACCTCGCTCTCCTAACTGCCACCAACTTCCTTACTGCCCAAGAACCCCAAAGTAATAAGGAATGGGTGACCAGTCGGGCCCACTCTTAGGAAAAGTACTGAACTGGTTTGAAGATGGTTGGTAGTGTTTATGAACATTCGCAAGGCTCTAGGTTCCATCCCCAACACTGAAAAAAAATACTCTAATGTAGTTCATAGATTGTGTAGGACTGGGGATGGGTCTTAGGGACTCGGGGCCTGCAGCATGCTGAGAAGTGCTCTACCCCTGAGCTAGACCTCACTCAGCCCTTTCCTCCTCCATTTTCTGCAATAATGAGACATGGATAATGATGCAGACAGCTGCAACAGCCAGCTCTATATCCTGCTTATTGGCATCTCTGTTAACAGGATTTTCTTAAAAGACTTTAACGCCCCCAACTAATCTTTTCTAAACAGCGATAATTATAAATTCCAAATAAAAACCCAGAGGCATGTGTGCCTCTCTCAGCCTTTTCATTTTAATAGCTCCACTAATTAAAAGCTATAATTTAACAAATAATGACCTAGCCATCTCACTCTGAAATCAAACGAAAACCCACTACTAAAATGTTGGACTAGATAAGGATAATGGATTCAGGCTCGATTCAGATTCCTGCTGGGTCCAGCCTGGCCTTCTTCCAGCTGCCTTTGATTAGCTGCAATGGTTTTCCAAGTCATTTGGAGAAATCTCACTATAGAGAGGATAAGTGAGCAACTCACGGGGCTAAGTGTTTTTTTGGACCCACTCCCACTGCTGACGGCACAAGACAGAGTGTTTACCCCTTCCTTACCCTTACTCATTGTCGCTTGGTCAATTTCATTTTCTCCCCATCCTTCTTTGGCTTCTGCAGGGAGAAGTTTGCTTGAGAAGAGGCAGGAGGGAGTTGTGGCAAGGAAAACTAGCCATGAACCCAGGTCATGCCCCCTGCACCCAGCATCCTAAGTGGTTAATAAAACAGTAAGTCATGAAGGCAAGATTGCTTCCCACCTACCACACCCCCCCCTTAGCTGGGACTAGGGCATCTGTGCCAGGTTAAAATTAGCCTTGTGTTCTGGAACCTCCCCCGCTGCTGCCCAAGCTCACGCCAGTCTCCTGTGCTACCCAGTGTTCAGCAGGAGCTCATTCTGCACGGCGGGAGGGCCTCAAACACCGGCCCCTTCCTGGAGTCCTAGGAGGGGCACTGGGGACTCTGAAGGCGGCAGGGAGGGAAAAGGTTCCCGTGTGGAGCCGAGGCATGAAGAATGAGCACTAGGTGAGACCCAGCAGAATACAAGGCCTAGAGCTTCAGGACCAGTCAGTGTGCAGGCTCGGGGAGGCAGTTTCCAAGTTGTTCTCATTTCCTTTCTGCAGCTGTGATAAAACTCCGTGACCCAAAGCAGTCTGGGGGAGGAAAGGGTTGATTTCATCTTACACATCCCGGTCGCAAGTCCTTCATTGAGGGAAGTCAAGACAGGAACTCAAGGCAGGAACCTGAAGGGAGGACTGCTTACTGGTCCATGAAGTACTGCTTCTGACAAGGCAATGCACTCACAGCTCAAGAAAGCACAGGAGGAACCATGAAGGATTCTGCTTCCTAGGCAGCCCACTGGCAGGCTCATGCTTAGCTAGTTTTCTCATACAGCCCAGGACCACCAGCACAGGGATGGTGCCGCCCCCAGTGGGCTGGGCCCTCCTGCGTCAATTAACAATCTAAACAGTCTCCTCTAGTCTGATCTAGACAATTCCTCAGTTGAGGCTTTCCTCTTAGATGACTCTGGGCTGTGTCAAAATGACAATGAAAACTGAGTAGGACAACTGTATTCCTGTCCCCAGGACCTTAGCTTGAATGGTTACCTCCACTCAGATGTGGGGTTCAAGAAGGACACCAGCTGGTTGGTGGTGGCCCACACCTTTAGTCCCAGCCCTCTGGATGCAGAGGCAGGTGGATCTCTGAGTTCAAGGCCAGCCTGGTCTATAGAGGAGTGCCAGGACATCCAAGGCTACACAGAGAGACCCTGTCCACAAAAAAAGGGGGGGGGGGTAACACCAAAAGAGATTGTTGGGGGTAAGAGGTTTATTTAAAGAGTTACCATGGACAGACAGACAAACAGACAAACAATAGAACAGCATGGTAGAGCCTCTGAGGACAGTCCGGCCCCCTGCACTAGAGACTGTAAAATGGAATCAGGCCCATGTGGCGGAGTCTGGGTCCCTTCTTATAGGTCTCTGAGGAAAGGGTTGGGTTTCACTGCACAAGCCTACAGCCAGGCTCTCCAGTTCCCCAACAGGCAACAGGGAGGGGGCATGGAGAGCAGGATGTGAGCAGTAAGTAGCCTTTTGATGTCCTTGATATCCAGGAGCCTGCAAACATCTGGAAGTCTGTTACCTGGAGAGCCACAGATAGCAATCTTAGTGGGGAGCCCTGCTGTCTCTGTAAGGCTGCAGGTGTGACCTGAGCACCAGTCTGGATCCTGCCAATCACCATCACCCTAGTCTTTGACCTCCTTATTCCCAGTGTTTACAAGGTGCCCAGCACTTGAGGCGGTACTGTGTCTCAACAACCATAAAACAAAAAGTATACCTTTCTATCTCTTTCACTTCCTCCTAGCCCTTTTCTTTCCTAACCAACCATGCTGCACGAACTGACCAGTTCCAAGTGCCTGTTCCCCTCAGGGTCCTCTTCCGTGCTGTTTGTTTCTGAGGGAATGCGGACAGTCCTGCTTCACTCTGTTGTGTGACTGTTCTGCTGGTGTGTGATATTTTGATCGCATTCTGACAAAGTTTGCTTTGAATCAGAGGGCGGAGCTAGCCACTAGCTGGCTAAAGTTAACCATAGAGGTTCTGAAGGACAGAACAGATAGAAGACAGGAAGTAGTAAGATAGGGCAGAGAGAGGATCTCAGCCCTTTTGGATTGAGGAACGGTATAGAGAGGAGATCACTGGTGGCTTCTCCGCTTCTCTGATCATTCAGATTCTTACCCTAATATCTGACTCCCGATTTTTTTATTGATAAAGAATAATTAGAGAAACACTTCATTCTGCTGCTGCAAAGACCCAGGCCGGCATTAGATTTTTGTCTTTGTAATGAAATGCCTGAGACAGCCTTACTTTATAAAGAAAAGAGGTTCACAGGCCTGGGGAGATGGCTCAGTGATTAAGAGAATTTGCTGATCTTATAGAAGACCTGAGTTCGGTTCCCAACACATCCACCAGGAGGCTCAGGACTGCTTGAAACCCCGCCTCTAGGGTATCTGATGCCTTCTGGCCTCCATGAGCGTATGTTCACATGTGGCATACACAGATACACACATGTACAGATAAATAAAAATTAATTTTAAAATAGAAAAAAGAAGTTTAGAGGTCTAGCAATGCTAATGTAATCCCAGCACTTGGGAGGTGGGGGGCAGCAGATGGAGGCCAGCCTGGGCTAAATGAGACTCTGTCTTGAAAAATCAAAAATAGGGCCCGGCGGTGGTGGCGCACGCCTTTAATCCCAGCACTCAGGAGGCAGAGTCAGGCAGATCTCTGTGAGTTCGAGGCCAGCCTGGGCTACCAAGTGAGTTCCAGGAAAGGTGCAAAGCTACACAGAGAAACCCTGTCTCAAAAAACCAAATAATAATAATAATAATAATAAAATAAAATAAAATAAAAAAAATAGGGCTGGTGAAATGGCTTGATGCTAAAAATAAATAAATAAATAAATAAATAAATAAATAAATAAATAAATAAATAAATAAATAAATGCTTGCCCCTTAGACTGGTGACCTGACCGAGTTCAACCCTATAACCACATAAAGGTGGAAGGAGAGATCCAGCTTCACAGAGCTGGCCTCTGGCCTCCACTTGTATGCCATGGCAAGAGCATGCCACACACATACATCCCACATAGGCATTGATTTTTTAAGTAGAAAATAACCAGCATTTTGCAGGCAGAGGCAGCAGATCTCTGAGTTTGAGGTCAGCCTGGTCTACAAATCGAGTTCCAGGACAGTCAAGGCTACACTGTGAAACCCTGTCTCAAAAAAACAAAAACAAAAACAAAAACAAAAACAAAAACAAAAACAAAAAAATTAAATTAGCCAGCACTCTGGAGGTAGAGGCAGAGGATCAGAAGTTCAAGGTCATTTTCAGCTACACAATGGGTTTGAAGCCAGTGTGGGCTACAGGATCCCTATCTCAAACAAAATAAAACAAGAAAAAAATGTGGGTTTTTTTCTTTTTTCCCCATTAGGAAACAGGAGCACAAGCAAATGTTTCCAGCACTTGGGGTCCCAGGGACAGTTACTCACTGTTCTGTGCCCCGTGAGAAGGAGGCTATTTGACAGAGTTGCTTTATGTTTTATCTTTTCATCCTTCAGGATGTTCTGAGGACCTGGGAACATCTGATTCTGTAGAGACAGAATGTTTCTCCCATAAGTGTAGGGCTCTTTGGTTTTTGGTTTTTATTTTTGAAATGTGGTCTCACCATGTTGCCCAGGCTGGCCTTGGATTTGGGCTCAAAGGATCCTCCTGCCTCAGCCTCCAAAGAAACTGGGACTGGGCCAGGAAGGTGGCTCTGCAGGTGTGTGTATGAATTTATTTTAATGTTTGCTATTTGCTTTTTGAGACAGGATCTTGCTATGTACCCCAAACTGATCTCAGACCTACGATCGTTCCGCCTTAGCCTCCCCACTGGGACTTGTGTGGACATTCCTTTACTCACCCCCCAATTGATGTACGTATCTCCTCCTTCCTCAGTTTACCGTGTGTGGGTGTTTTGCCTGCATGTATGTCTGTGCACCATGTTGGTGCCTGGTACCCAAAGGAGCCAAAAGAGGACATCAGGTCCCCTGGAACTGGAGTTGCAGATGTTGTGAGCTGCCTTGTGGGTGCCGGGAATCAAATCCAGGTCCTCTGGAAGCAAGTGCTTTAAACTGCTGAGCCCCTCCCCCAGCCCCTGAGATAGGGTCTTGTTATAAAACTGATGCTGGCCTTGAGCTTGGTGTGTGGCTTGGTGTGTAGCTTTGAACTTGTGATTCTCCTGCTTCAGCCTCCCAAGTGTGCACCACCATACACGGCTCTCAATATTTGTGTTTTCTGTGCTTAGTTGGTTTTGCTTTTATGAGAGGTAGTCTCTTGTCACAGGCTCAAAATCTCCCTGCCTCTGCCCTTGGAATACTGGGCCACTGGGATTGCCGTTATCAGCCACTTCACCCAGCCTGATATTTAATATGAAAACTATGCTGCAGAGGCTGGAACTGTAGTGGTACAATGCTTTCCTATTATACTTAAAGCCCTGGGTTCAGTCTTTAGCACCACATTCAAATAAAAAGGTGGTGGCTCCGTGGTTAAGAACACTGGCTAATCTTCCAGAGGACCCCGAGTTCAATTCCCAGAACCCATTTGATGACCTTTTACTTTTATGCCCCCTTTTGGCCTCTCTGGGCACTTGTACTCACATGCACAAACACACACACATTTTTTTTTTTTTGGAGTCAGGGTTTCTCTGTGTAGCTCTGGCTGTCCTGGAACTCCCTCTGTAGACCAGGCTGACTTCGAACTCACAGAGATCTGCCTGCCTCTGCCTCCTGAGTGGTGGTTAATATTAAAGGCATATGCCACTCAGCTTCATATACACATCATTTTTTTAAATCTTGAAAATGGGCAAGGACCAGGGTTTGATTAACTACACCATAAAAACAACAAGATGGCTCAGTGGGTAAGGCACTTGCCCTGAAAGCCTGATGACCTGAGTTTGATCCCCAGTATGGTCATGACGGAGAGAGAACCAGTCCTTGCCAGTTGTCCTGTGACCTTTACACATGCAGTGTGACACTCCCACACATGCATGTGTACACACACAATAAATACAGGTATGTAATAAAATCCCAAACCACCCCCCTCCTTAAACCTACTGGGAAGGGAAAGCTGTAAGGAACTGGAGGAGCCCCTCACCCCAGCAGCAGGAATTAGGCGACACTTGAGAAAAACTTCTGCTGTCGCTGTCCCTGAGCCTGTGTCTGCACAATTGTTCATCTCTCTAAAGTTCCACGTCATGACCAGCAGAGAGCGCAAGCGAGCCATCTACATTTTCTTTTGCCTTTCCAAGGTACCCTTGCCAAAGTTGCAGAGCTTTCGATTTTAGGAGTCCAAGTTTTCTCAGCTACCCATGCTTAAGGGACGGGAGACTGTGAATCAGCCTAAGTGATGGCTCCGGAAAGAAAGAATTGACTCAGGCTTCTGAAACCTCTTTTCCTGCTTCCTTCACACCGCCGGGAAGGGCTGACGAAGGAGAGGACCCACTGTATGTGGGTTGCGGATCCTCTAAGGTCACACCGACGGTGGCACATCCACGGAGTCTTCTTAGTTCTGGATGTTGCTCGATGGGATCTGTCTGCTTGGCTCCGGGGCTAAGCTAGATTTTCTCCCGCCCCCCTTTTATTTTAAAGACAGAGTCTCACTACATAGGCTGGCCCGGAACTCCAGAGATTTGCCTGCCGCTTACAGCCCACTTCCCCACTCTGACAGCTGGCATTAAAGGCGCGTGCCTCTATGCTCCGCTGTATTCCTAGTTGATTGTAACCAGTTAACAACGGAAGTATGTATGTTGGAACATTTGTGCAGGAGCAGACAGACCGGAGAACAAGTCCGGATTGGTGCTGCCTGCCTTGGTGGGCCACAGGCTTGGCAAAGTAGACAGTGGGGGCATGCAGGATGCTCCTGGGCTCATTTGGGGACTGTAAATCTGAGCACTTCATCCGTACAGGGCTGTTTAAAACCTTCCCACGCAGATGAGTGTGGTGGTGTATGCTTTTAACCCCAGTGCTAGGGAGGCCAGCCTGGTCTACATAGCAAGTTCCAGGTCACTCAAGGTTACACAGTGAGACCCTGCCCCAAACATTGCCCCCTCATTTCTTCCACTCATGACCCTTTTCACCCTAGAAAATCTTATCTCTATATTTTGGGTATATACGTGTGTAAAAGAGGTATACATATCAAACTTTTGTAAATAGATTATTTTAAAATAACTCTTTGATATATAATTTATTTTTAAATTTAATTTCTTAAAAAAAAATCACTTATACCCGGTGGTGGTGGTGGCGGCAGCGGCGGCGGCGGCGGTGGCGGCAGTGGCAGCGGCAGCTGTGGCGGCGGCCCACGCCTTTAATCCCAGCACTCGAGAGGCAGAGGCAGGCGGATCTCTGTGAGTTCGAGGCCAGCCTGGTCTACCAAGTGAGTTCCAGGACAGGTTCCAAAGCTACACAGAGAAACCCTGTCTCAAAAAACCAAAAAAAAAAAAATCACTTATTACTTTGTGTGTCTGTGTGTCTGAGTGTTTTTCCTACATGTATGTCCATGTACCATGTTCATGACTAGTACCCACGGAGGTCAGAAGAGGGCATCAGATCTTCTGGAACTGGAGTTGCAGACAGTTGTGAGCCACCATGTGGGTGCTGGAAATCAAATCCGGGTCCTCTGGAGGAGCAGCCAGGGCTCTTAACCATTGAGCCATATTTCCAGCCCCTGCTCTTCCTTAATTAATAAACTATATATCAGGGACAAGCAAAACACGCATCTATGTAAAATAAAAAATAAAGGAAAAAATTTTAAAACAGTAAAAAGCAAATTTGCAGCTGGGTGGCGCACGCTTTTAATCCCAGCACTTGGGATGCAGAGGCAGGCAGATCTCTGTGAGTTTGAGGTCTGCAGAGAGAGTTCCAGGACGGCCAGGACTATGCAGAGAATCGGTGTCTGGAAAAACCAGGGGGATAAAAGCAAATTTGCATACAAAGGAGATGGACGTGCCTATGTTCATGTGTATGCGTATGTTCATGTCTGTGTTCATGTGTGTATGTGTGTACTTAAAGACCAGGGGTGAAGTGGCAGTGTCATCTGTCACTCACCACTTTTTTGAGAGCACCAGCACTTTAGTGACTGAGCCGTTCCCTCTGCCCTTGTTTATTTATTGAAGATTCAGTTTAATTTCCCCTTATGTGGTACTTGTGAGCCACCTGACTTTTTTTTTTGTCTCTGTGTGTGTGTTTTGTGTGGTGTGTATGTGTGGCACATGCTATGTGAGTGCGCAGGCTGTGTGTGTATGTTTTGTGTGGTGTGTGTGGCACATGCTATGTGAGTGTACAGGTGCACATGCTATGCATGCACGTGTGGAAACTGGAGCAGAATGTCAGGCGTCTTTCTCTAATGCTCTCCTCAACCTCACCATCTTGAGACAGGGTCCTCACTGGCCTGGAGGCTCACCATTTTGGCTAAGCTAACTGGCCAGTGAACCCTCCAACTCCAATGTTGGTCTGCCTTGCCAATGTTGGTGTTACAGGCATGCAGAGCCACACACAAATTTTTCTCTCATTTATTTTTCATTACATTTATTTATTGTGTATGTGTGTGGGGTGCACACATATACATGCTATGTGTACATGTGGTAGTCAGGGAACAATCTGGGGAGTGGGTTCTCTCTTTTACTTAATGGGTCCCAGGAATTGAACTCAGGTGGTTGGGCTTGGCAGCAGCAAGCTTTCTTTCCTGATGAAAGTGCCTTTGGTTACTAGGGATTTGAACTCTGGTCCTTATACTTAGGGAGCAAGCACTCCCCTTTTGAGTCAATTCCCCACCCCCCACCTCCCATCCTCCCCCACCCCCCACCCCGCCCCATGGTATTATTGGTCTAATTGTTCACATGAGGAATCAGGGTCAGAGAGGTTAAATCACTTGCCTGAGGTGAAACCTGAGTCTGAGTCAGAAATCTTCTCAAAGATGGCCAGGTATGCTGCATGCCTACAATCGCAGCTCTCTGGAGGCAAGGCAGGACAGATCTCTACAACTTCAAGGCCAGCCAGGGCTACGTAGGGAGCTCCCTTCTAAAATAAATGAACAAAGAGATAACCCATTGGGGCTGGATGGTAAGGACTGGGTCGGTAAGAGCACTCCGTGTCCCTCCAGAGTTCAGTTCCCAGCACTCACATGGCAACTCACAGAGGTTGGTAACTCCAGTTCCAGGACAACCAAATACCCTCTTTTGGACTCCACAGGCACCAGGCAGGCATGTGGTGCACAGACATACATGCTGGCAAAGTGTCCACACACATGAAATAAAGTAAAACATTGAAAAAATCTGTTGGAAAGCATTTCTTTCTTGGACTGAAGATCCTCAACAAGGGTCGTACCTATTCCTCCTAGCAGGACTGCCTAGCATGACTATGGGGGGGTGGGTTCTGAACCTCTGCTGAGCACAAAAGCTTTTGGAATTTCACAAATGCCCTTTCAGAAGCTGCCATATTCCAGGTGGGCAAGGGTTGAGTGCTCCATCAGCGAACAGGCTTCATGTCCCACCCGAGTAGGGTGTCACTGTTGGGCATATTCCTAGAAGAGAGAGACCTGGTTATACCCACTACGCTGTGTCTTGGGCTCTTCCTGCGGCTGACACCCCAGGCCCTAAGGCCCTTTGCTCCTAGGAGTTCCCATGAATTGTGTCCTTCAATCTATTCTGTTTTACCAGTAGCCCCAGGTCTCTTCCAACTGCACCCAAAGCCACTCAGACGCCTGCTTACTTTGAGCTGTGTGCCCACCAGGAAGCTGTTTCCACTTCCATGAAATGGGTGCAAAAATACACAAAGGCTGGACATTGTGGTGCACGCCTATAATCCCAGCATTTGGAAGCTGGGGCAGGAGGATCAGCGCTTCAAGATTAGCTTTGGCTATTTGTTGAGTTTGAGGCCAGCTTGGGTTAAAAGAGACCCAAATACAGAATAAACAAACAAACAAACAAAACGCGTCAAGCATTCCGGACTCAAATCTAAGTGAACCTCTGCGGGGCCTGGAGGATGTCCTCTTTTGTTCCTTCCCCTGAACCACCTGGTGTCTGTCCTCTCCTAGGTCCTGGTCTTAGGGGTGTGAGGAAGCCGAAGCCGGAGGGTGACTGACTCTCCAGAGGCCACTGGGCTCTGCAGTGAAAGCAGCACACTCTCACCGCTCATTTTTTCTTTTTCATCTGAAAATCAAGGTGATAGATCTAAGGACGCAGCCGGATGTCCTATAGAATCATCAAGCTCGAGGAGCTGCCCCAGGAGCCAGGAGCTGGTGTTCTGCAAGCAGTCACGCCCTTCCATCGGCCCACTTGGCTCGGGACACCTATGGCTGTCACCAAGTGTCCTGCACCACGTTCCCCATGCTCCCACCTTGGTCCGGCTCCAGGTCTTGGCTCGTAAATCTCCTTCACACAGAATGGCCATAAATTAGGGGCCTGCAGAGGGACCCCCCAGCTCCCAGCCCATCCCTCCTCCTCTGGAGGGGCGGGGTGCAGGAAGCCCCTGGGACAGGGTGGGCTCAGCCCGCCTTCATGGTCCCTTAATTACAGGCCTGTGAGGCCTGATTTATGGTGCGAGCAAAGGCCCAGGCCTGCAAGTCTGGGGGAGCCTGAGGAGGTGGGGGCTGGAGGCCTGAGAGACTTCCAAATTCCAGGGTCTCATAGAAATGACAACCTGAGAGTAACAAGCTGTAGTATGTTTATATATGAAGTAAATCTAAACAATGGGTGACTTCCGGCCGAGTTGTGCTAAACACCATTTTAATTCCTTTATCAAATATTTGCTGAATGCCTATGAGGTGCTGGAAGTTTTACACACGTTACCTCCTGAACAGTCCCCAACATCCCTGAGAATTTGTTCCAGTGGAAGGAAGAAATTAAATGACAAGGTCACTTGACTGGGAAGCAGTGGTCCTGGCCGCTGTCCCAGCACTTTGAGCTTTTTGGACCAGATTATCCCATCTCTTTGCTACCACGACCTGCCCTGTCCTGCTCCAGCCATGGGCTGTGTGTCCTTGGGCGAATGCATGGTCTCTCTGAAGCTCAGCACTCCTCACGGGCTGAAGAGGACTTGGCCTTACCTACTGCACAAGGAGCTAGGAGCAAATTTAGGGGAAACATTTGAAAATTTCCCTGTTCCGGTACTTGTAGGTGCTGTGATAGCTAAGTCCCCAGTCTCAGTGCCTTGAACATAAAGAGTTATTTGCTGTCCATGTACCTTCGATGAGAGTGTTCCAGCCAGTCACTCCGGGTTTCCTCCAAGCATCATGAAGTCTGGACGTCACTGTCTGGTACCTCTGTCATTTCTAGCCTGTGGGCGGCATGACTTGGCAGCTTTGAAAGAGAAGGAGCAAGAAGGAAACTAGTGTGTGTCGGGGCAGGCTGGGAGGGGAGCCCACTGAGTCTGCACACAACGGACATTCCAGTCAACTGTGGTCAAGTCTTGGAAGTGACAGCTTGTTTCATCGACTCTTGCCAAACCTATTGGTTTAAAACAAGTCCAGTGTGGTGGGGCACACCTGTAATCTCCACACTCCCAAGGCTGAGGTAGGAGGCCTACTCAGAGACCCTACCTTGACAAACAAAAGCAAGAAGAGCCTGGAGAGGTGGCTCAGTGGTTAAGAGCACTGGATGGTCTTCCAGAGGACAGAGTGAGGACCTGGGTTCAGTTCCCGAAGTTCACTTGGTGGCTCCTAATGGTCCCCTAACTCTAATTTAGGGGAGCCCATGCCTTCTTCTGGCCTTTGTGGGCACTGCACTCATGTGGTACACATACATACATGCAGGCAAAACACCCATACACATAAAATAAAAATAAATAAATCTTGTTTAAAAAAATTGCATTAGCTCACAGTCTCTATGAGTCAAGACTTTAGGGGTGGGTAGCTGCCTGGGTCACTCTTCCTCTTCTGGGCATAATGGAGTATGCACGTGAACTCTAGAATTACTGTGGCTTTTCTTTTCTCTCTCAACACTAGGGAAGTCATCTTGAGAAAGAAAGATGCCTAGGAGTGGATTTCAAAAGAGACCACAGGATAGGGACAGTGAGAGGGCTCAGAGGTGCTTGCTGCCAAATCTGGTGGCCCAAGTTCAACCCCGAAGACCCACACAGTGGAAGGGATAAAATGATCCCCACAAGTTGTCTTCTGAAACACATACACAACTAAATAAGTAACTTAAAACTTTTTTTAATCACACAATAGTCATGGAACTACACAAAGGGATTCTTGCATTTCTTTGAATGTGTAAAGGTGTAAATGGTAGGTGATGAAGAAGAATGAGATCCAGGTAATGGACACTTGATTCATGAAAGAGAACATAAAGCTAATTGGTTTTTTTCATTTTTTGTTTTTTGTTTTTGTTTTTACTTTTAACTGTCATGAATTTTTCAGTGTGTGTGTGTGTGTGTGTGTGTGTGTGTGTGTGTGTGTGGTGGTTAAGTATATAATTGATAGTGAAAGTGTAAAATTCAGAGTGTGGCCCCACAGCTTCAGAATGGCTATTCTAACCGTACACAAGTTCATTGAAATGTATAGACTTTGGGTCTGGTTAGTATTTTTTGTTTGGTTAATTTGAATTATAGTAAAAGTTTCATTATGAATGTATTTTTATGTGTATGGATGTTTTGTCTGCACGTCTGTGCACCATGAGCATGTAGTGCCCGCAGAGGCCAGAAGAGGGCGTCAGATCCCCGGGAACTAGAGTTAGAGATGGTTGTGAGGCGCCCAGTGGGTTCCTGAGTCCTTGGAAAGGCCGCTCAGTGCTTTTTAACTGTTGCGTCATCTCTGTATCCTGAGGTTTTAATTACATATTTAAAAAAACAAAAACAAACAAACAAAACCAAGAGTGTGAAAGGCCAAGAACACCCAAGACAGTTCTGAAGAATGAACCTGGCCAGCCAGACCTTACACACAATGGTTGATAGCATGGCAGAGATGTGGCACTGGACACCTTTGGAGACAGTGAACTAGACCCCCAATGGAGCTGAAAGATTGGTCCCTGGCTCCCGGTAACAGTGGTGAAAGCTAGCAGTCATACCTCCCTCCTGCTCATCTGTGAACATCTACAAGCACTAGAACTTTATTTTTGGTCTATCCCACTTTCTTTTCACCCTGACTCTAGACCAAGGGGGCCAAAGATTGCCATCATTGAGCCCACCCCGGCTTTCAGGCTTCTGAACCCAGGAAAGGAGCCCTGCTTGTCCTTGTCATGGAAGCAGAGTCCTTTCCAGAGGACTTCTGGTATTCATCAGTCAGGGTCAGAGCAGAAGCTGCCTCTCCCAGGAGGCAGAGCCCTCCTTCCTCATGCCAGCCCCCTGGCATCTCTGCTTCAGTCCCCACTTACTGGGACAGGTCTCGAAATTGGACCCCAGCTAAGCACAGAGGCCTCTTTGTCATTTTCTTAATGAGGAGCCAATGGCCCTGTCATTAGTGGGTGGAGGGGTGAGGAGTGCTGGGCTGGGAGGCCAGAGGCTGCTCCTGGTCAAGTGGATGATTTACCTCCTGACAGGGAGAGGGTAATGTGAGGAAGAGGAAGTGTCCCCGAGCACCTCTAGGAGGGGACTGAGTTCTCCATTAAACTCCATTTTCTTTAATTCTAACAAGAAGTCTCATGAGGTGGTCCTGTTACACTTGCCCATTTGACAGACAAGGAAACCGAAGCCTGAAGTGGATAAGCATCTGTCCAAGGCCGTCGAGTTAAAAAAAAAATGAGACGGATTCCGGTGTAGGCAGAGTAGAAGGGAATGGAGGTGTTTGGAGACCCGTGAGCCAGAGCAGCAAGCAGAGGCTTCGAAGGAGGTGATCCACTCCGGGGTGATGCTGTGTGGGCCGGAAGTGGGAGCGGTAGAAGGGGCCGGATGTGTGCATGAAGCTGGCATTCCTGAAGTGCCAGCTTTGCCAGAAAGAGGACAAGAAAACTCAACTGTTTTGTCCAAGATTTCTTTTTTGTGAGTATGAGTGTTTTGCCTGGATGTGTACCTGTGCATCACGTGTGTGCCTGGTGCCCTTGGGGGTCAGAAGGGGGCGTCAGATCCCCCTGAAACAGCCAGGGCTTTGTAGAAAGACCCTGTCTTGAATTGTTTTTAATTTTATGTGTATGAGTGTTTTGCCTGTATGCATCCATGTGCCCACAGAGACCAAAAGAAGGTGTCAGATGCCCTGAAACTGGAGTTACATGTGTGGTGTTGTTGTTGTTGGTGGTGGTGGTTTGTTTGCTTTTGAGGCAGAGTCTCACTAGGTAGCCACTTGGCCTGGAACTCAATAATGTAGACCAGGCTGGTTTTGAACTCACAGAGATCCACCTACCTCTCTGTCTTGAGTGCTGGGATAAGAACATATGTCCCACCACCACAGGTTGGATAAAGATTAGCTTTATTTTTTTAATAATTTATTAATTTTTATTTTATGTATATTGGTATTTTGCCTGTATGTATGTCTGTGTGAGGGTGTCAGATAGTTACAGACAGTTGTGAGCTGCCATGTGGGTGCTGGGGATTGAATCTGGGTCCTCTAGAAGAACAGCCCCCAGCCCCAAGATTAGCTTTACTATTTCATGTTGTGGAAAATGTGTTATTAAGCTACTAACTTTTTATATTTTTTTCTACTTTAAAACTATATATATATATATGATCTCATGTAGCCCACACTGGCCTTGAACTCTCTATGTAGCCTAGGATGATCTTCAACTTCTTATTTGCCTGCTTCTACCTCTTGAGTGCTGGGATTACAAACCTGTGTAACCATACCTAGTTTATGCAGTGCTGGGAATGGAAGCCAGGGCCTCCTGCATGCTAGGCAAGTACTCAACAACTGAGCTACATCTCTGGCCCTCTTTACACAAATTACTTATTATTATTTGCTCTCCAGGACCCCAACAGGATAAGTTTTTGGCCATATCAGCCTCTTCTCTAAACCATCTGTAACAACCCAGTAAGCAGTAAACTATTATTTTATTTTGTGTATGGGTGTTTTTGCCTGCATATACTATGTGATTCAGCATAGTTCAGAAGAGGCTTCAGATCCCCCTGGACCTGGAGTTACGGATAGTTGTGAGCTAGCTGCCTTGTGGGTCCTGGGAATTGAACCCGTGTCCTCTGAAAATGGTTTTGTTGTTGGCAGCTGGGGTGGCGACAGAAGTGTAGGTCAGTGGTAGAGTGGGGACTTAGTATGGCATGCAGTATGGGTTCATACTGATTTTGTTTTCTCCTTTTGCTGAATGATGGCATGAAGCAGCAGAACCTGGATTGGTGTCCCATACTGAGCCATGGTCCGAATAGCAAGAAGAGGGCCTGGGTCTGGTAGGGCAGAGGCACAGCGCCCTTCTCGACCCTCCTAGGTGTGGCTCCCCGCTTTTCTTCCAAGGTGGGATCCTGTGCTCCCCCGAGGGAGCGACGCCGGAGAAGAATTTCTGAAATCCAGGCCAGCCTAGGCGATAATAGGCACCTTGGCGGCCGCAGCGGAACCGCCCGGCCCTAAATCACCTGCAGCGGCTCCTCCTCCGGGCAGGCAGGAGCTGCGGAGCTGCGGGTGCTGCGGGCAGGGCGGCTCCAGGGCCAGCGCCGCAGGGGCCGCGGAAGCGCTTTGAAGATCTCTGTACAGCAAGGGTCCCAACGTGCTCACCCAGGAGCCAATGGTCAAGACAGCGTGGTCCCAGAGTTAGGAGCGAACAGCTGTGGGCTCTTCTTTTTCTTTTCTCTTTCTCCCCCATTCCCTTTTTTTATTTTTTATTTTTCCTCCGGAGACAGGGTCCCACTAACTTGCCCAGGCTGGCTGCAAACACAAAATACTACTGCTGTCTCTGTTTCCTGGAGTGCCGGGTTACAGACGTGACTCACCATGCTCAGCTCTGAACAATGTTTGTTTTGTTGTTGTTGTTGTTGTTTTGTTTCGAGACGGTTTCTCTGTGTAGCTCTGGCTGTCCTGGAACTTGCTCTGGAGACCAGGCTGGCCTCGAACTCACAGAGATCTGCCTGCCTCTGCCTTCCCTGAACAATGTTTTTATGCAAGGTAAACTTTGCTGTAGTTGAGACCCTTGCTGATCTAGAACTTGCTATGTGGACCAAATTGGTTTTGGCACCTTCCTGCCTCTGTCTCTCCTGAGTGCTGGGATTACAGGGGTGCTTCACCACACCTGCCTATGAAAGTTAAAATTAGGCCTCAGGAGATCATAAGAAGGCATGGGATCCTTTGGAGCTGGAGTCACAGGTGGTTGAGAGACACACAACACACATCATATACACATCACACAAACACACACACACACACACACACACACACACACACACACACACACATGCATGCACCCCTTGCTGAACTCCCATCTGCAAGGGCAGAAGGTGCCCATAACTGCCCATACCATCTCTCCAGATCCTATACTCTAAATACATCTTGCTAAGCATTCAAACTGCTTTGTTGTGGAGACAGTTCTGAATACAACAGTTGGTGCAGGGGTGTGTGTGTGTGTGTGTGTGTGTGTGTGTGTGTGTGTGTGGTGTGATGTCTCTGGAAGTCACTGCTGCCACATTTGAGAACCACAGCTTCAAGACAACTATCAAATCGACTCCTCCCCCACCCCAGGTGATGGGGGGGGGTGGCGGCCGGTTGGTGGCTCTAAAACATTTCCATGTGGCCACAGGGTTGTCTCCCTTCTATGTTAACACTGAGCCTCACGACTTGAGTTAATGCATTCGCTTATGAGTGTCTTTGCACAGCACTCACGTACTTGGTAGATGCTCAGTAAATATTCACTGTGTATGAATGGGAAGCCTGCTTGATCAGACCCATGTTGGGGTTTCTAATTTAATGATGATTATTTGAGACAAAGCCTTGCTGGGCCTCGAATTTACAATCCTCCTGCATCCACCTCCCTAGTACCAGGCTTGCAGGTGTGAGCCTCGGCAACTGTCAATCACGATTATCTTAATAACAGGGATTGCATCATTTAGGCAACATTGAGAAATGCTTCCTTGAAGCTGCTCCGTTCTGTGCTAGAGCTGAGGCTTTCAGGGGGCCTAAAGGTGGCCCCAGCATGAATGCAGGAGTCCTCAACTCTGAGACCTAGTCCAGGAGACCAAAGGGAACCTCTAGAGGGGAAGGCTCAGGGATTGCTCCCTGGAGGAGGAGATGTTACTCTGCTGAGGCTGGTGTACTGCATGCCACCAAGGGAACTCAGTGGAGAAGTCTCCCAACAAAGACACAGGTGTGCATACAGACTCAGAGCTGTAGGCTGATCCTGAATCCCTCCAGGCTACTTTGGGTTAACCTGCTGGAGCAGTCAGGCTGCTTTCTGCTGCTGTCCCTGGGTTTCCATGGGTCATCTGTTCCATCAGGTTGATTACGGTTAGCCAAGGCAGCCTGAGGCCACCAGCCGCTCTGGCCTTCTCCTGACTTTCAGCCCAGTCCTCCATGGCTCATGTCTCCATTTCCCCTGACCTCGACCTCCCAGAGTTCCTCCATATCGGCCAAGAGATTTTCATTTTTCATGCTTGGTTTAAAGCTCGAAACAGGATGAACAGCTCACAAACACCTGTAATTCCAACTCCAGAGGCATCTGCTGCCTCTGAGGGCACCTGCATCATGTACACACACATACACTTCAAAATAAAATAAATCCCTAAAAATAAATAAATAAATAAACTCTCAATCTTCCTGCCTTGGCCTTCCTAGTGCTGAGATTTGCAGGTATGTGCTGCCATACCAGCGGCATTGGAGAGAATGGAATCCATGAGGTTCCGGGGAATCCTCACTGGGAATGGAATCCATGGGGTTCCGGGGAACCCTCACTGGGAATGGAATCCATGGCCCTTGCTCTTGATCAGCAATTGTTCTGTCACCGAATTCCAGCCCTGGTTCTTGGATAGCTTTTACTTCAAAAGACAAATATCAGGTTTCTAATAGCTACAGGTGGCCAGTGGGACTTTGGGTACTGGGGCAAGAGCTCAGGAGCTGAGAGTGCAGGCCCAGACCAGAAGGGTTAAGACGTTAGTGTTAGAGGAGGAGCCACACTACAGGTCAGCGCACTGGCTTGGCACTGGCTTGGCGTAAGTTCCTTGTTTCTCCGAGTCTCGGTTTACAGTCTGTGAAATAGGTATTATAATAATAGGCCTTCCACGTAGGATTGCTGGGAGGCTAAGATAATGTATGCTTAAAAGCACTTAGTCTGATGCCTGGGCTACGGTAAACACTTCGCAGAAGTCGGTATCAGTACTATTAAGACTATTATTTTTATGATTAATTATTACTAAGCTGCATAGTGTCCATAGTGGAGTTTGAGTTCTAAAATCCTGAGTCACTGGAGGAAGGGAGGCGTCAGAAGCAATTTAAGTTTATTTATCACCCACTGGCACCTTCCCCTTCGCTTCCGGGAAGCTCTCTGGAGATGGAGGAGGAAGGACAGCTTGCTTGGATTGGTCCCCTCCAAACGTCCATGGTGATAGGGATACGCAGGGCTTGCCCATCTTTGGCTATAGTGAAGGTCTTGTTAGGTATCCAGATGAGCATCTATCCAATGCTTGAGCTCTTTTTTGGTTTTTCAAGACAGGGTTTCCCTGTGTTGTTTTGGTGCCTGTCCTGGATCTCACTCTGTAGACCGGGCTGGCCTCGAACTCACAGAGATCCACCTGGCTCTGCCTCCCGAGTACTGGGATCAAAGGCATGCGCCACCACTGCCCAGCTTGAGCTCTTTCTTACCTTCCTGGGTCTGGGAACTATTCAGTGCTTCCAAACACCAGGGTTTGGTTAAGTACTGTCTGTCTCCATCTTCAAATTCTTAATACTTTTGAACAAGTGCTCCACGTTTTTATTTGGCTTCACACTTGGCCTGGTTAGGTCTACACTTTTTTTGCCTGTCTGTCTCTCTCTCTTTTTCTCTGGTGTTCCTGTGTGTATGTATGTGTGCAGGCAAGAGTGTGTGCACATGTATGTGCATACAAGTGAAGGTTGACATCAGGTATGAAGGGTTAATGACCTAAAAAGCCAGGTGAACTGAAAAGCTCTAGACAGCCCAGTTGACTTGACTGATGACACCCGTGGATGTTAGGATCCCAGGAGGAGCCACAAACCACTTTCGATCCTGTTTACCCCTTTTTTGTTTGTTTGAGGCAGTGTTTCTCTGTCCTGGAATTCTCTATGTAGACCAGGCTGGCCTCAGACTCACAGAGATCCACCTGCTTCTGCCTCCCAAGTGCTGGGTGGGATTAAAGGCGTGCAGCTGTTTGGGGTGTCTACCACTTTGTGAGTGCAGGGGAACTGACCTGCACATGAAACCTTTCATCCACCCCTTGTCTACCCTATAAAGCCCCCAAGCTCCCTGTGCCTTTGTGTGAACAGTCCCCACTCCAGAGGAGAGTGTGGCCCTTTAGTTGTTCTGATTAGAGGAAGAATTCTGCTTCTGAGGATGCCTGTCTGTCTGCTCTCTTTTCTTTCCACATCACCTCCATCAACCCCAGTTTAACCAAGGGTCTTCCTCAGTTGCTCTCCACCTTGTAGTTTTGAGATACGACCTCTCACTGAACTTGAGCTCATCAGTATGGCCAGGCTGCCTTGTCAGTGGGCTCCTGGGGTCCACCTGTCTCCATCTACCCTGGGACTACAGATGCTATGCCCAGCTTTGATGTGGGTGCTGAGGATCTGAACAGGTCTTCCTGTTTCTACAACAGACCCTTTACTGACTGAATCATCTCACCAGCCTCCCTGGCTAAACTCTCACAGAGAAGGTGTCTTCTACAGAAAACAAAAAGAATGAGGTAAGCAGATGAGATGATAGGAACAGATTTACACAGTAAGGAGCCACTGGCTGGAGTGGACAGGAGGAAGAGCCCCACCACCAAGCTTCCTTTGGTACCAAACTGTCCAGTGCACCACCCTGTCCAAGGCTCTCCACCCTAGATTCAGGCTTTTCTTAGAGGCTTGGCAAGGCCCTGCATCCCAGAGTCTGCCTGGATGAACAGGGTCATGACTCAGCAGTCTCTAGCATGGCTTCAACAGGCTAAAAGACGTGGTAGAGTAGCCACGGAATGCGACACTCGGGAGCCCGATGCCTAGTCTTTGGTCTGGTCTGTCTTCTGTTCTGAGAGCCATTTAAACTGGCATCCTGCTGCTTGAGCATGATGGTGGGCAGGGATGCTCAGACACTAGAGCTATCAGGTCATAGCCCATTTTTTTTGTTTGTTTGTTTTTGTTTAGTAGTACTAGGCTTTGAATCAGGGCTTTATGCACAGACACTCTACCACCGAGCTAAACTCCCAGCTCTTCTCTGCCTCTTCTAAAACAAGGTCTCTGTGAGCAGTCCAGACTGGCCTCAAACTGGTGATCTTGATTCATTCTCCTGAGTGCAGAGATGCCAGGCATGCACTATTATGCCTAGCTTCTAGCCACTTTTTTTTTTTTTACTCCCCCGCCCCAGCCGAGGACTGAACCCAGGGCCTTGCGCTTGCTACCACTGAGCTAAGTCCCCAACCCCTTAGCCACTGTTTTGTTTTGTTCTGTTTTGTTCTTGAGGCAAGGTCTCACGTAGCTGGCATCCAACTCCTGATCCTCTTGCCTCTACCTCCCAAGTGCTGGGATTATAGGTGTGTGCCAATATGCTGGGCTTAGCTGCTTTCTATTCCACATATATTGGACATTTTGGAGAAACTGATCCTGAAAAATGCAGTCTTTCGGTTATTTTCTGTCAAGTGGACAAGACAGACAATCATAAGTAAACACATGCAGTTGGTTTCCCAGTGCTCTGTTCTCTTCCTCTGCAGGAAAACTCAGCTTGAAGTAATGATGTTATTGGTAATATGGATGTGAACTGTGTGCCCATCCTGGCCGGTGCCACAACATTTGGAATGTGGCTGGGAGTGAGATTAATCTTAATCTTATGTTGCCCCTGATAAATCATGAATGCATACCTGAAATTCCATTTGGGATCTGTCCCTAGGAGTAAGCATTATTCTTTCCTTCCTTCCTTCCTTCCTTCCTTCCTTCCTCCCCCCCCCCCTTTTTGATCTTGTTTAAAATTCCAGTCCTTGGTGATGGCAATGGGGATTGTCCACGGCATTCATAACCTGACCAATAGGGCTGCTCAAAGGCCCTGCCTGGACATTAAGGGTTGCTCCCTGATGGGTACTGCAAGACAATCCAGAAATAAAAGTCTTCATCACTCCACCTCTGACTCATCCCAGCTCTGCCTGCAGAAGTGGGAGCCCAAAAGAGATAGGGGGAATGCAGAATCCAGACCAGTCTCACCGCGGTAGCTCGAGGTTACTTGCAGGGCCCTGCAGGGCCTGCTGCATCAGATCTGCCCCTCCTTTCTGGATTCTTCTGGGATGGTCATGCTTTACCTTAGTGTCAACTCTGGTTGCTCACAGATTGAGCTCAGGTGGTAGTGTTTGACAGCAGGTGCCCTTACTTGTAGGAACATCTCACAGTTACTCAAGGTTCTTAAAACTCACTCAACCCTCCTTTGCTACTCTTCTGTAAGCCCATCTGCTCTCTTGCCCAGAATCAAACGTGGCATTCTATCTGGGGCCAGGAGACGGAAACAGAAACCAGTCACACCAGAGGGTCTGGGAGCAGGACAAGCATGTTCCCTGTGGTAACTAGAGCACTGCCTCGGGCGTGACCAGGCTACCCAGCTAGTCCAGTGTACAAGAATCTGCAGGCTTCCTTCCTCGCTTGCTTCCTTCCTTCCTCTGAGATCCTCCCTCACCCTCTTACCTGGGGGCAGGTAATAAAGCAGGAGGAGGGAGATGGATGGACTGGGAGGGCGGGGAGACACGTGGTGCCATAAAGCCTAGCTAGAGACGGCCTGTCCAGAGAGTGTCCAGCCAGCAAGCTCCAACAGCCAGAGTGGACCAGCAGCCCTTTGGACCCGAAGCTGAAGCTGCAGGGCCAGCGCATAGGCCATGCTCCGAGGTACGCCAGGACTAGGCCTCAGGGGCCTGAAACGGAGTGAGGGTTCTGTGGAGGACTTAGGGCGCTCTTGCCCCGAGGCTGGCAGGAATTTTGGAGTGCTGAGGCGCAGCCTGGACGAGGCAGAGGAGGCGGGAGGCAGAAGGCGCGAGCGACCCGCACGGTCCAAGGCTCGGCGCATGGCGGCCAACGTGCGGGAGCGCAAGCGCATCCTGGATTACAACGAGGCGTTTAACGCGCTGCGCCGGGCGCTGCAGCACGACCTGGGCGGCAAGAGGCTCTCCAAGATCGCCACGCTGCGCAGAGCCATCCACCGCATCACTGCGCTCTCCCTGGTCCTGCGCGCCAGCCCGGCGCCCCGCTGGCCCTGCGGCCACCTGGAGTGTCACGGCCAGGCTGCTCACGGCTCAGGTGCCGGAGACTCCGGCTTCAGTGCTCCTCGGTCTGCGCCGCCGCCCGCAGCGCCTCGCCTCGCGCGCAGGGACGTCACCAGCTCCTTCGTGCCACCTGCACCGCGCTGCGCTTCGTGCTCCCCGCACGCGCACTTGGGGCGGCCCAAGGTGATGGCCGAAGGGTCCACTTTGGCCCAGGCCTCTGGGGGAAGCTGGCGCCGATGTCCCGGGGCTCCCCCTGTTGGACCGATTTCGTGGCGGTGGGGCTCCGGGATGGGCTACCAGCACTCCTGACCCGGCGGCCACCAAGAGGGAAACCAGGTTGGTGTAATGATGACTGCAAAAGAGAAGACTGCAAAAGTCATCTTGGACACAGCAAAACTGAATGGATTGCGACTTGAGTGGCAGAGGAGGCTGCCTTATCAGTGGGAAGGAACTCTGGGAACCGGGACAGCCTCCCAGCCCTGGCTGCTGAAAAAGGAGTGAGATCTTAGATTTGGACTTGGTCAACCTTTTCTTCCTCGAAAATGGCCTTTGCTTTCCTGTGCTTCTGAGCCCTTGTTTCTCTTGCCGCATCTGGACAGCGGGACTTGTGGGGTTTTGTGGGTAGACAGCTGCTGTGATCTGAGGGCACATGCTGTGGTCCTCTTACCATGTTTGGGGGGCTGCTGATCTGAGAGGTCCGGAAAATGACCAAATAAAAAGGGAAAGTGTCTTGTCCATCTGCTACCATGACTCCACTGAGTTCAGTGACCTAGTGTGACAGGAAAGCCTCGGAATCTGGGGATTACTTTGGAAGGGTGGGTAGGAACTACAGCCCCCAGGCATCCGCGCACTGGTTTATAGCAAGACCCTGGGAATGGCTGGACCCAGGGAAAGAGACATCTAGAGAAATTCCTCCCTATAGCCTCCCATCAGAGGCTAAGGTCATTGTCAGCCTTACCTGTGAGCCTCCCTGCAGGACTGCTGTCTGCAGAGAGCCTCCTCCAGGCTGCCTTGAGAAGAGTCAAGGGCAAGGTCAGGGGTTCGGGGTCAGGGACCCAGAGTGACAGGCAGAGCTCTCAGCCAATAGAGCGCCAGGGCTTCTGTAGCGAGATAGACTAGTAATCCAGAAGGGTTTTGAGGAGCGGGTTGGGGGAAGAGTGGTCTTAGGCCAAGGCCAAGGGCGGTGCAGGAGCACCTTTTCCTGAGAATGATGGAGAACTGGCCAGCTGTAGGATGGGTTCCTCCTCGGGGTGGTAATGTGGCAGGCACTGTTTGTTGGGCAGTTGCCACCTCTGCAGGACGGAGGCTGCACAGATACTCCATAGGCACAGACTCAGGAGAATGCGGGTTTCTCAGCACAGTCGAGGTGAAGTTCATGGCCACAACTGAAGCTATCTGCTTTCTGTGACATCCTGTCTCCAGTCAGAGGCTTAAGGCTCCTGTTTTCAGCCAAGGTTGTGAGCCAGTCCACAGGAAGGCTTCTGCTCTGGGTCTAGACAGGAGCAAAGTATGAGACTAGAGCTTCAGTCCTGTCCCTAAGCGGATGGACGCTGGAAAGAAAGAACCTGGGCCTGCCTGGGATCGACCTCCCTGCTCCTTCACCTCTGAAGTGGATAGTGACGCCACCTCAGGGAGGCTGAGATAGTTTCCCGCGGTTGTTTATAAACTGTTACTGTTCAGTACTACAATTCTATGTTTGGGAGGCCCAGACAATGCTTTACCCGTGTTTTACCTTCAGGGACTTTTTCAATGGAAGTAAGATAAATAACTAGCAAATCCTATTTTCCTAAATTCTAAGATAATAAGATTTTTTCTCACCCAATCGCATTCTTCACCTAAGGACAGCGTTGGCACCCCCTGTGGGTAGAACTAGGGTATGCAGCAGGTGAGATGAGCCCCCTTGAGTGAATGCCTAAGCTCTTTGTATAAACAGTTGTGACATCACGAGCTGTAGTACAGAGCAAACGAGTCACACATTTTTAAAGCACCTGGCAGAGTGTCTAGCTCCTCCGTGAGCACTCACTGGAAGCTATTTAATCAATCCGTTCCCGAGGCTGCTTTAAGAGACTGTAGGGAAAGGTGTTTAGAAGCCATGGAATCTGCAGCACAGTTCCTTTTATTGCTTTATCAGGACTCTGTGTTGGAGTGTTGGGATGCTGATATGTATTTGCCTATCATGAAATCTTCTAGCACATACATATTGTATATGTACTTACGTAAATGAATGGCTGAGTGAAGATGCGTGCGTTCATGTATGTACCAACCTAACGGGAGCTGCCGCCTCTCCCTGATGCTTTAGGGGGATCCCAAGCCAGAAGAGCCTCAATTATGTGCCTACATCATTTTTCTACGAAGAATTTCTACAACGTCTGCATGAGTTTTGAAAAAAAAATTTGCTTCCCAAGATCATATCCACTCTCCTAGATGAGTGGTCCTGTAAAAGAAAGATAAATTTGAGACTATTAAAGAGATGGAGTTTGTCAACTGTGACCAGATGGGTTTGTCCAAACATAGCAAAAAAAAAAAAAAAAAAAAAAAAAAAAAAAAAAAAAAAAAAAAAAAGAGAGAGAGAGAGAGAGAGAGAAAAGAGTACAATGATATGATTTAAAATGCTTATTAAAAGCAAAGTGCCCGAAAGGGAAAGCACACTACAATAGTGCTGCTATGGCCAAAAGATATATATAAAAAAAAAACCTGCACAAGATTAGTAAAAACTCACTCAATCTCCCAAGGGGATTTTTATATTATTTTTATATTATTATTATTAGTAGTAGCAGTAGAAGTATTGGGTTTTTTTGGGGGGGGGGTTTCCAGACAGGGTTTCTCTGTGTAGCTTTGCGCCTTTCCTGGAGCTCACTTGGTAGCCCAGGCTGGCCTCGAACTCACAGAGATCCGCCTGCCTCTGCCTCCCGAGTGCTGGGATTAAAGGCGTGCGCCACCAATGCCCGGCGAGTATTGGTACTTTTAAACGTTTTCCTGAATTAAAAAAGTTTTATTTGTATTAGTTTTAGCTGTGTGTGTGTATGGAGGTGGTATGTGCACACGAGTGCAGGTGCCCTCAGAATCCAGAAAAGGGTACCAGATCCTCTGAAGCTGGAGGTGAGTGTGGTTGTGAGTCACCTAATACGAGTGCTGGGAACTGAACTCTGATCCTCTGCAAGAGCCACACATGCTCTCCAACCCCCTTACTGGTTTTTAAAAAAAATTGTAGTTTATTCATTTTAATTTTTGTGTGTTTTGCCTGTATAGACGTCTGCGCACCATGCACATGCTTGGTGCCTACAGAGGTCAGAAGATCCCCTAGAATTAAAGTTACAAATAGTTGTGAGTCACCATGTGCATGCTGGGAGTTGAGCCCAGATCCCCTGCAAGAGCAGTAAGTGCTCTTAACAGCTGAGCAATCTCTCCAGCCTGTTAAATCCTGAGTACTGGGATTAAAAGTGTGTACCACCATGCCCAGTGTTTACTCTCTCTCTCTCTCTCTCTCTCTCTCTCTCTCTCTCTCTCTCTCTCTCTCTGTGTGTGTGTGTGTGTGTGGTGTGTGCGTGTGTTTTGTTTTTTGAGATAGTACCTGCTTGGAAAGCCCAGGGTGGCCAGGAACTCACCATTCTCCTGCCTCAGTCTCGGAAGTGCTGCGCTCACAGGTCCATGCCGCTAAGCCTGTTAGAGACTGACTTCTAATGGCAGAGAGTACAAAAGCTGCAGTACTTTAGCATCTTCACTGCTCAGGAGGGCTCTGCAATCTACTTGTCCAGCTGGGGTAAAGCTCAGCACTCTCATCCCCAGGCAGGCTGGGCCGTGTGAACAAGGAATTGGTCGAAGAGTTCAAAGCTCTTCAGGTCCCAATATCTTTATATTAAAATTCTGAAACCCCATTTTTTTCATTTGTTTATTGTTTTTTTTTTTGAGACAGGGTTTCCCTGTGTAGCTTTGGAGCTTGTCCTGGAACTCACTCTGTAGACCAGGCTGTGGTGGTATTGTATTCCCCAAGATACTGTGCACTCTAATAAACTTATCTGGGGTCAGAGACAGAACAGCCGCAATATTAAACATAGAGGTTAGGCAGTGGTAGCACACGCCTTTAATCCTAGCATTCCAAAGGCAGAAATCCATCTGTTCAAGGATACAGCCAAGCATGGTGACTCACGCCTTTAATCCCAGAAAGCGAGCCTTTAATCCCAAGGAGTGACGACAGAAAGAGAAAGATATATAAGGTGTGAAGACCAGAAACTAGAAGCATTTGGCTTAGTTAAGCATTTGGCTGGTTAAGCATTCAGGCTTTTGAGCAGTACAGTTCAGCTGAGACCCATTCTGGATGAGGACTCAGAGGCTTCTAGTCTGAGGAAACAAGACCAGCTGAGGATCCGGTGAGGTGAGGTAGCTGTGGCTTATTCTGTCTCTCTGACCTTCCAGTGTTCACCCCAATACCTGGCTCAGGTTTGATTTTATTAATAAGAACTTTTAAGATTTCTGCTACAGCCTCAAACTCATAAAGATCCACCTGTCTCTGCCTCCCGAGTGCTGGGATTAAATGTGTGCGCCACCACCGCCCGGCTGAAACCCCAATTTTTATATGGAGTAAGTTAAAACAAAAATATTGTTAAGGGTTGGGGAGACGGCTCAGTAGGTAAAGTCATATGTTGCCAAACCCGACAACCTAAGTTTGACCTCAGGAACCTCCAGAGTGGAAGAAGAGAACCAGCTCCTTTAGCTATCCTCTGACTTTCACATGTTTGCCATGGCACACACATGCACCCACCCCCAACAAAATAAATAAATGTAAGAAGAATATTTTTTAAGAAGAGAGGGCAATGGAGGGATAGGGGGGAAAAAAACCTACCATGTGTTAGAGCCCAGGGAGATGCCTTAGTTAGTGACTCCTGGAGGATCTGAGCTCAGCACCTAGCATCCCTGTTATCCAGGTGTGTACATCCCTGTCATCCCCAGCACTGGGGAGGCAGAGAGAGGAAAGTCCCGGGGCTTGCTGTCCAGCCAGGCTAGCTAATCAGCACTCTCCAGGTTCAGTGAATGACTCTGTCTCAAAAAATAAGGTTGAGAGTGATTGAGGAGAACACTTGATACCCGTGTCTGGCCTCTACACACATATATCCATATATATCCATATATATATCCATATATATGCATATAAGTACACACACACACACACACAGTACTGTGAAGGCCAAGTCCACCCTAGAATGGATAGCATCCATGAGCTTCCCTGGGTCCTGGATGGGACCCTATCTGGGACTACTGCATAATGGACCAGCACACTTGTACCACTGGCCAGGTTGGATTCATCTAGAAACACCAAAACATCTACCTCTCTGCTCACTCCCACCCTCTGAGGTTCCCACCCCAACTCTGGTCCTTTCCTATCACTATCACCCACTAGGTGGCACTGCAGACCCAGTATTTTACACTGGTCAACCTGACTTGGTGGCCCCCCAATACCAGTCTATCCAGGCCCCTTTCCTGCTACTGCCCAAGATCACTCTGGGGGCATCTTGACTTTTTTTTCCTTGTATCTCTTGCTAAGCCAAAAAAGGTCTCTTTATGTCTGCTTCCCTCCAATATGTATTTACTGAAAATATTTTTTACCAGCACATGTTTATTTGGACAAGACACATTTCAAGCGCTCAGAGCCACAGTTGGCAGGGAAGCTCTGCTCAGATTGGGCTGGGCCTGGGTTCCTTCGTCCAAGGGACAGCTCCCACATTGTAACCTGACACCTGTGCACCTGGGTACTGATGAGAACCCCGTCACTGTCAGGGACCTAATTTCCTTGCCTTGGAAAGCTTTTTCTATCTGAAAGGCAGTAGCTTATTTTCTGAACCTCCCAGGCTGGGCCACCCACCCAGCACATTTCCCTGCCATTCTCCTGGCTTGAGATAGAAAGAGCCCCCCTGAGGTCTGAGATGGAGAAAGTGTCTCCCTAGAAGGCTGCCTTTTACAAATAACAATGGTTTTCCCTTACTTTTAAAAGTTCCTTTTTTATGGGGTAGAACAGCATGAGTATGTGTGGGAGGTGGTCATGTGTGCTGGTACACATGCATGTTTGTGCACATGTTGTGGAGGCCAGTGGTTGACAGTGGCTATCTTCTTTGACATTAAGTCAGCAGCTCACTAATTTCTGGACCAGTAGCTCACTAGTTCACAAGCTGGGGATCCCTGTTTCTGCCTCCTGAGGGCTGGGAGTACAGGAAGGCTGTCATTCCTGCCCACTAAGCCATCTCCCTAGCCCTTGAATAAAAAATTATTTAATATAGCTTAATTTATCAAACATGAAAATTCACCTTAAATTCTCAAACATTTTCTAAGCTTACTAGTTCCCGGGTGTGTCTTCAACACCCAGGTCCCACTTCGGGCAGGTCCCACATGTGACTCCTCCTCAGGACTGGCATCCCTTCCTCTCTTCCCTCCAGCCAGCTCTCTGTGGCTCCCCTTCTACCTCTGCTAGAAGCCGTATTTCTGAAATAAACTTGAAACCAACCAAAGCCATCTCCCCCCCACACCCCCCGCCCTTATGAGGCTGGTTTTGCTCCATGACAGCCCCAGGACATGGGCCAGGGATTGCTAGCTGACTGAGATGACTGTTCCTTCCCAACTGGGCCTCTATTTCTAAACGATAAAAGCAATAGATTTGAACTCCATGGTCTCGGCGGCCCTCCCAGCTCTGGTTTCGCACATCAGACATGACTCTGGACGTCATATGTCCCATCCAAACTATGCTCCTCTATATACCTTGGTGGCTTTGGGTCACTCTGGTAAAACCAAGGGCAGAGACAGGAAAAGGAAGGAGAATGAGATGAAGAGAATGGAGAAAGCAGAAACAGAGGAGGAAAGAGAGTCTGAGGAAAGACAGGCAGAGCCTCTGGCCCTTTCAGAGCTGGCATCTATCAGAGAAATCCCAAGGGGGTCTCTGCCTACAGCTCAGCACCATAAGCCATGGAAGGCATGAGATGGAGAGGCATTTACCCCACAGGCCCCTTCGTCGGCCCTTGGTGAGCTGTTTAGAAACTTAGGCTTAGGGCCCCACTGGGTCCTTCAGGGACCACACGGCCCTCACATCTCTTTCCCCAGATAAGTGTTGAGGGTGAAGGTCTAGATGGGAGACGATGGGCCCAGAGCCTAGCATTTGCCAACAGACAATAGGAAGCACCAGGCTGCTTAGTAGAGGAGCAGGAGGCTTGCTTTGGTGATCACTGTCTTTTCCCCTATCTAAGCCATGGCCCAGAGGAGCAGGTCTGGGACTGCAGAGGAAACCAGGGGCTGGCTCAAGTCCCTGTGGACTCTGCTGGGCTGGGCCGGGCCAGGGGCAAGATGCTGCTGGGATGATTCTCTGGGGAGAAGGGAATTGAAAAAGAGAGACATCTCCAAGGAGGGTGGAGAGTGAGGGAGGCTGTGTCACACACACACACACACACACACACACACACACACACACACACCCCTTCCCTGCCTCAGCCTCAGCCTCACTCACTAGAGAGGCGAGGAGAAGAGCCTTCTTCCTCTGCCTGCTCTCGCCACTTTCTCTCGCTTCCCCGCCCATCTGGGCAGACAGCAGCTCCAGCAAAGTTGGCCTCAAACTTGACCGGAGCTGAAGCCTCCAGCTTCCTGGGAGCTTCTCACAGCAGCAGCAGCAGCAGCAACAGCAGCAGCAGCAGCAGCAACAGCAGCAACAACAGCAGCAGCAACAGCGGACTCCAGTTGTGAACTCTGCTAGCCTTGAGAAGCTCTTCTGAGTCTTCCAGCACCCAGCTGGCCCCCAGGCCCCTGCAAAAACACATCCACCCTTGTCCCGGAGGTTTGAAACCTGAGCTGGGGAATGGTGTGCTGAGGACCCTCTGGAGAACACTGTGCCTACCTGGACCTGAAGAAACCCAAGGCCCACACCAACATGGCCAACCCAGGGCAGCCTCAGTTTCAAGACCCAGGCTCCATCTCACCCCTGGAGCTGCCTGAGATGGAGAAGCTTCTCACCAAAGTGGAAAACAAGGATGACAAAGCTCTGGGTCTGTCCAAGTCTCTGTCAGGGGCTCTGGACCTGGAGCAGAATGGCCACAGCCTGCCCTTCAAGGTCATCTCCGAGGTGCACCGCCAGCCCTCCCTCCCTGGCTCCCCTTCCCGGGCCAGCTCTCGGAGAGCATCCTCTGTTGTCACCACCTCCTATGCCCAGGACCAAGAAGCTCCCAAAGATTACCTGATCCTTGCCATTGCTTCTTGCTTCTGCCCCGTCTGGCCCCTCAACCTCATCCCCCTCATCTTTTCTATCATGGTAAGTCCCGTGCTTTGTGCGGGGAATGGGTTTGGGCACCCCAGGATGGCAGGCATGTCCTCTGGGAAGGGACTTAAATGCAGAGAACGGTGGGGTGGTGAAGCCTTGGTGAGAAACATTTTCTTATCTCCTGACTTCCCTTCTAGAGGGACCGAAGGCTCCGTTCTGTATCTTCTTTCTTCATGTCTGCCCCCGGGTATCCCTGGTAAAGTTCTTCCTGACCCTTCTGGCAGAAGCATTCAGGGGTACATCTGGAGTGAAATTCTGCAGGAGAGAGTGACAGCCAACGGGTGTGTGTGTGTGTGTGTGTGTGTGTGTGTCTTGATTGCTTTTTTTTTTTTTGAGGTATAGGGGGGCTGTCTGAGTGGAGTTCTGTATCAACAAAGAGTGTAGCCAGAAGAGGGCTAAGGGGTTCTGAATGCCCCAAGGAGAGGCAAGCCTCTTGGGCCACCAGGGCATTATACCAGCTGCCTCTGTTTCCAAGAGCCACAGTGGCCTTGCTGCACTGGGATTCTGGGGCCTGACTTCCCTTGGGGCCCATGGGGAGGGAGGGAGTTGTCAGGGTGCTGGGGGTTGGGGCACAATGGAGATCTCCAGGCTCTGAGTCTCCTGATTTTCCAGACTCCACCAGCTGGCTGTTTTGTTTTGTTTTGTTTTGTTTTGTTTTGTTTTGTTTTGTTTTGTTTTGTTTTGTTTTTCAAGACAAGGTTTCTCTATGTAGCTTTGGAGCCTGTCTGGGAACTTGCTCTGTAGACCAGGCTGACCTCGAACTCACGGAGATCTGCCTGCTTCTGCCTCCTGAGTGCTGGGATTAAAGGCATGTAGCATCACCACACGGCCCATCTGGCTTTTGCTGGAGGTCTGGGCACAAGTCAGAGGGCATGCATGGCCAGCCTTGCCAAGGAGGTGCATGTGAGCTAGTCTTGGCTTCTGCAGGACTCTGAATTCTGTCTTGGGTTGTCCTCAAGTGAAGTCACTGGGTAGGGAGGTTCCAGAAGATCTCACAGAGAATGTGTGTCGGCAGACAGGGCTAGAAGTACAGAAACTTTTGGAATGAGGTTGGGGACAGCAGGAGAAAACAGGCCACTTAGAGCCAGAGAGCTGGGTGGGTGACACCGTCTCCTTTGGAGTGACAGTACTGCTGAGTCATTGATTATCAAGCCACTAGGAACTGTGGTCACTCCTTCCGTACTTCTTCAGACATCTCTCTCCACTCCATTAGGTTCCCATATGATCCAGAGCCACCTGACAGTTCATGGGGACAGTGGCAGCATCTCAAGTATAGAGGCTTGATTCAGGAGACAGGGTTAGGCAGGGTCCCGGGCAGGGCCCATCTAAACTTCCCGGGCTGCCTGCTGCACTTGGGGACCACGCCGGGCTCTAGGGTGTAGCTAATGGCTCTGGGCAGAGCCAACTTCTTGGTTACAGAGAAAGATCCCAGGAAGGGAGACAGGAGGGAAACCACACAAGGGCTCAGGAGAAAACAGATTCTAGAATTATCTTCTGGGAATTGGGGGCAGGGTACGTTGTCCTTGCCCGAAAGAAGCTATGTTGAAGACCGTGAGACCACTGGACCTATCTCTGTCACTTCTTTCTCTTTTTCTGTATTTGAGTCAGGTCTGATGGGCTAGGAGGAAGGGATATAACTCTAAACCAGACACTGGGACAGAGTCCCTGGGGCTGCTCTCCAGGCAGAGAAGCTTCTAAACAGGTCCTTAGGACATACTGCAAGAAGTGCCCAGGCCAGACACAAACACAAGGGAATTAAGTCATCTTAGGCAAGGTACTCCACCTGCCATCAGTTTACCCATCTGCAAAGTGGGCAGAAGCATAATGCCTGCATTAAAGAGCTGAGAGAGGATGAGATGAATCCCCACAAAGTGCTTAAGAACAGAGCCCAGCCCAACATAAGTGTGTTCTGTGGTCACAGGGACTAAGTGTTGTAGGGAGTCTCCCTTCTGGGAGATGAGAAGTCACTGTGGGCCTTATTTATTTATTTTTCAGATTTTTGAAACATGGTCTTGCAATATAGCCCAGGCTGGCCTCAAACCCATGTCAATTCTCCTACTTCAGCCTCCCAATGCTAGTTAACAAGAGCGGGCCACTACACCCTTCATTTTCTAACGGGGTTTAAAAATAGCTTTATTAATGCAGTGATCTATTAATGTAATTCATAATGTAGTGCTTTATTAGTGTAATTCATATATAACTCACCCACCTAAAGTGCATGGTTTAATGGGACCCCTCTCCTTGCCCCCCTCCTCTATCTCATATGTAGCCCTGGATAGCCTAGAACTTGCTGGATGGACCAGGTTGGCCTTGAACTCAGAGATATGCCTGCCTCTGCCTCCCAGCTAAAAATAAAAAAAAAAAAACTAGCCAGGTGTGGTGGTGCACACTTCTAAAACCAGTACTCAGGAAGCAGAGGCAGAAGAGTCTCTGTGAGTTCAAGGCCAGCCTTGTCTACACATTGAGTTCTAGCACAGCCAGAATTACATAGTGAAACCCCATCTCAACAAACAAACAAAATAAAGCAAAACAACACATAAAGATTACATACGACAATGGAATGCCATGTACTGTTTCAATTTAGTATACACGGTGTCATATTCAAATTAGGTTAAACATTGATATCTCCTCATCATTTCCTTATTGTAGAAACTTTCAGAACACTTTCTTTTTTTTTTTTTTGGTTTTTTTTTTTTTTTGAGACAGGGTTTCTCTGTCAGAACACTTTCTTATAGTTTTAAAAATGTATAAACTGGTGCTCGAGAGACGGCTCAACGGTTGAGAGCACTGGCTGTTCTTCCAAAGGTCCTGAGTTCAATTCCCAGCAACCACATGGTGGTTCACAACCATCTATAATGAGATTTGGTGCTCTCTTCTGGCCTGCAGGTGTATATGCAGACAGAACATTGTATACATAATAAATAAATAAATCTTTTTAAAAAATGTATAAACTGGACGGTGGCGGTGCACACCTTTAATCCCAGCACTCTGAAGGCAAAGGCAGGTAGATCTTTGAGTTTGAGGCCAGCCCAGTCTACAGAGCGAGTTCCAGATCAGCCAGAGCTACACCGAGAAATCCTGTCTTGAAAAAAACAAAAAACCAACCAAACAAACAAAAAATGGATAGTGCATTGGGCTGGGGAGAAAGCTCAATTCGCAAAGTGCTTTCCTTGCAAGATGAGGGCCTGAGTTCAAACCCACAATTCACATAAAAAAGCTGGGCATCACACATCTGTAATCCCGGTGCTGGGGTAGTGGAAATAGGCAGACCCTGGGACTTGCAGCCAGCCTAGGCAACTTGCTGTACTCCAAGCAGATGGCTGGGGATGTAGCTCAGTGGTAGAGTACTTGCTTAATTTGCCCAAGGCCTTGTGTTCAATTCCCAGCACACACAGACACACACACACACACACACACACACACACACACACACACACACACCATCATGGTTGCCCTAGTTGGGGTTATATGCACACACCCCTGCCCCTGTTTGTCTTGAGACCCTGTGGCTTAGGTCTTGAGGGTGTGGACATCCTCCTGCCTCAGCCTCCCTAGTGCTGAGATTCTTAGGCAGGAGCCTCCATACCTAGCTTTGGATCAACTGTTAGACTGAGCAGGAGCAAGAGAACTTCCTGTGCCTGGCTTGTGGTTCCACCCAAGCTTGTTGCAAATGACAGGACCCATCCTCTTTATGGCTGAATGGTCATTCCATGGTTTTCAGGGCACTCAACAAGTTACATCTTAACCCCAGCTGATTTTAGAATACTTTCCTTGTCTTCAAAAGAAACGCTGTGTGTGTGTTAGCTATTACTTGTGTCCTTGATCCCTCCCAGCCCAGGGTGGCACCAATTTTCCTGTCTTCAGAGTTACCTATTCCAGGCCACTTTAGAAATGGAATTATATATAGCTGGGTGGTGGTGGCCCATCCCTTTAATCCCAGCACTCAGGAGGCAGAGATAGCCAGATCTGAGTTCAATACCAGCCTAGTCTACAGAGCAAGTTCCAGGACAGCCAGGGCTACACACAGAGAAACCCTGTCTTGGCCTTTTGTGACTGACTGCTTTCACATACACAGCCTTCATATGTCATCTGTGGTTAGATTTCCATCAAGGTCTGGGGTAGAGGATAAGAGAGACTGAAGGGTCTGGCTGAGTATGGCATTCAATGCGCCTGGTCTATAATTAAACTACTGAGAAGGCTGAGGCAGGAGGATTGTAAGTTCAAGGTCTGCTTGGGTCACAGAGTAAGCTCAAGGCTAGCTTGAATGACTTAAGAATACCCTATCTCAAAATTTTCATTTTTTTTTAAAGGGCTGGGTTATAGGTCGGTGATAGAGCACTTGCCCAGCGTGTGCCAGATGCTGGATCTCATCCCCAGTAATGACAACAACAACAACAACCACAACCACAACAGCAAGAGTGGTAGAGGTTTGGGACCTGGACCAGGCTTACTGGCAGCGGGCAGAGGTGGCTTCTGGGAACCCCCTAAGATGTGGATCCACTGACCTTCCACTCATTTGGTTCTTTACTGACTTACTCATTCATCTTGAACGGCCAGTTGCTTGTTTGGAGGGAACAGAGTAGTACAGGATACCGCCTTCGCATGGGTGAGCGAGCCTGTCTTAGGAAACAAGCTGGTGATAGACAAAGAGGTTGATGGCTAAGATACGTGGCTCCTGTTTGGCATTGCGGGAGGGGACTAGAGTGTGCTGGGGGCTGTTGCAAGGCAGGGACTCGCTCTTGGAATTCAAGCCTCTGAAGAGCCCCTGGGGAGTTTTAGGCTGAGGCACAATGTGGTCAGTTCATATTGCAAAACCAACCTTCAGTTGCATTGTGGGAAATGGGTTACTGGAAGGAGATCCCATGTATAGGAAGGGATGGGGATGTCTGAGCTCTAGATGGACTGGGAAGGAAGAACACGAAGGCCTGTGTGTGTGTGTGTGTGTGTGTGTGTGTGTGTGTGTGTGTGTGTGTAGCATGTGGTAAGGCTCCAACTCATGGATATTGGAGCCTGTTCTCAAAGCTAGCTCTGGGACTGTCCACATTTATAGAGTGGAGCTGCATGTGGCCCACAAGCCTGTCATCCTAGCACACGGGATGTAAAGGCCAGAGGATTGCTGTGAGCTCAAGGTCAGAGGATTGCCATGAGGTCAAGGTCAGTCTTGGCTACAGAGTAAGTCCTATTAACTAGCTTGGGCTACAAAACAAGATGCTGTCTCAAAAATCAAACCCAACCCAAATCAACCAACCAAAGAACAACAAAAAGCATGTACAGAGAGAAGCTTCCAGAAGGTGCAAGCAAAGCCGGAAAGGAGGGAGGGAATGAAGGGCAGTCTGAAGAGGCCAGGAGTGGCTCAAGGCCCTGGAGAGGTTAGGTTCAAGGAGGGTGGTTCGTCTGCTGGGTGGGTCATTCCTAGATTCTGGTGTCTTGGTGGAGAGGTATAGACAGAAGGAGGGACGTGCGGGGTCCCTGGAGAGGAGAGGCCTTGAAGGAGAAATACTCAGAGGAAAGGGAGCTGCCGGGGAGTGGAAGGCAGTGTCTCCATTTGCTGAGCAAAAAGGGCCTGATGGCACAGGAGATGGGATGTGACCAGGGACCGAGAAATAATGGCTGTGCTGAGGCTGGAGACTGTGGGTGGGGACTGCCCTCAGCTTCTGGGGTGGTGTCACCTGCTCCAGCATTAGGAGTAGATTTGTAGACACTGGGCTCTGAGTGGCAGAGATGGCATTAGACCAGGGCCAGGTGGTACAGCAGATGTGGGCAAGAGTGGCTGAGGTGACATGCCGAAGAGTAGGGCTGGTCAAGGAGCAGGTGATGGATGGCCTTGGATGTGAAACAGAGATCACAGGCAGGGGCTCAGAGAAGGGCAGGCCCCACCAGTATAACAGGCTGAGGGAAATGTTGGGGGTTCAGATTTCAGAGGAGCGATGGCAAAGGGTGGAATACAGTTATGAGAATGAATGTCCAAGGGAAGCATCAGGACCAGGGATGAGGAAATCGAAGGATGATGTTACTCAAATTCACGGATGCTTACTAAGTGTTAGGCACAGCTCCAAATGGTTTAGATGTATTTTCTCATTTAGCTCTGACTGTAGCCCTGTGAGGTCTGGGTGCTATTATTATTCTCATGGTACAGACAAAAGGAAGAAAGAAAGAAAGAAAGAAAGAAAGAAAGAAAGAAAGAAAGAAAGAAAACCTGAAGTGCTGAGACAAGAAGGTAGTAAGTGGGAAGCCTAGGGTTGGAATCCAGCCTGGCTGCCTTGATCACAGTGCATGTTCCTGCCAACCATACCTCCTGCCTTCTTGAGTGTTCCTGCAGCTACTTGTCTTCAAAGCCAGTCTATCTTCTAGGCCATTTCCATGCCCTGGGGATGAAAGGGTCAGCTATCCATCTAGGGTTCCACACTATGTGTTGGTTATTTTTCGATGTTGGTTATGCTACGGCGCTGGTTAGACGGCGCTGCACCCTCCCCCTGGCTAGTCGCCGCCCGCGGCTGCCATGCCGGCGGAGGAGCGTGCTGATTAAAAGAATCATAACCATGGTTAACCTTTTAGAGCTTTATTGGGAGGGGGAGAGAAAGAGAGAGAGAGAGAGAGAGAGAGAGACAGAGAGAGAAGGAGAGAGAGAAACAGAGAGACAGAGAGGGGGGAGGGAGAGAGAGAGAGGGAGCCCGACGGGGAGGAAAGGAGGGGAGAGAAAGAAGGAACGAACAGAGCGCCCACCCGCTTTTTAGGCTGGGACACCGGCGAAGGTTGATGACGTAATTAAAGACCAAACCCTTACATTCCAGACTTTTCCTTATTATAAAAAAAAAAGGCAGGTAGATGGGACTAGGGGCGTCGTTCCTCACAAAAACTGCTTCCAGCTGACAATTGGACGTCGGTTGGCTCTGGGGGGAATGGAGAAGGGGAGTAGACAGGCGTTGTGGGATTCTGTCTGTCATCCATCCGTTGTTCTGGAGACATGTATCCCTCTTGGCTGTGGCTGGGAACTTTCTGTCTGACAAGATGCTGGTGACACAGAAAAAAAACTTGAGAGAAAAGAATCATTATTAGTTTATGTTGACATTTATCTGAGGTAGATCCGGCCTGTCCCGATAGATTATTTTAAAGCACCTGTTTCCTTTACCAGTTCAGCATCTAGGAGACAGGTGATCAATTGTTAAAAGCATCTCATAGTAATAGATGTTTACATTAAAGTCTTTTGTAGCGCCCAGACGCTTTTGGGTCTGGGGTGTAAATACCTTTTAGCTGTTACAGTTTCTTACTTGGTGATCTCTGGACTCCGGTTCTGTGGTGGGCTTGAACCATTAGCTGAACAGTGAGTTAAAACAGGGAACTGGGAAAAGAAAAGCTTGTGGTACATGAGAATTTATTTATTTTGGAATTAGGGACAAGGCAAAGATCAGGGCCCTGTCTGTATGCACGTGAGAAACACAGGCAGTGGATCTGGAGTGAAGCAATGAGCTCTTATTTTAGGTGGAAATCTTTTTTCATTAAGTAACTCTGAAAGTGCAATTAAATCTGGTGAGGTGGTAAGGCTGTCCTCTGTACCCGACAATAAAGGAGAGGTGGCATCCCAAAACTCCCAGGACTGAGTCAGTGGCTTTGGTGTCCAGAAGGAAAGAAACGGATCGCTTCCCTGCTGCGTTCTGGGTTCCCTGCCATGTCTGTATCCAAGCCTAGGTCTGCTGGAGGTCTTAGCTTCATGTACCCATGCATCTTGGTGCCTGGGGGCAGTCAGCTGACTCTTTGACTTTCTAGGCAGCACCTTTAACAAGGCTGTTGATGGCCTGGCAGGGCATTCGGAGCCCGTGGCCTTTTCCTCACTTAAAACAGGGACCCAACAGCTTTTGGAAGTCAGCGAGTGCCAGTACTTGGCAATTTTGTTTTCGGGCTTTTATCCCTTCCCTGGCACACCTTAAATGCCACAGATGACTCTTTTGCCTGTGGGGTCAGGAGCCTTGCTCTCCAGATGCTTAAGTTTTAGTCGGGGAGGTCTGGGGAACAAGAGACGGATTTTAAGAGCCGTCCTGACTACTGTAAACCTATTTGTATGGAAATTAGCTGCTTCCAGACCCGTCTGTGCTTCATAAGGCAGTTTGAGAATGAGTGGGTGGAGTTAAGGTGAGTTAGCGCGAGTCGTAAGAGCTGTCTAAGCCCACCCACTTAAGCCCGCCCACCGCCGGCGGAAGTCAGA
>CABHPH010149769.1:112551-129244 GCA_902168325.1 Peromyscus nudipes
AGACCAAACCCTTACACTATGTCCTTCCTGGAGGCAGCAGGGTAACAGTTCCCGGAGGGGGTGGTCAGTTTACTACACTGGGGCTCCCAGTCTTGAAGATACTAGAAGTCCCTGCGGATGCGGGTTCAAGCTCTTGGCCTCAGAGAATGCTGCTGTCCACAGACACACATCCTATGCAGAATGGGCCATGGCCATATGGCTGGTAGGAGGTCCATCAGCTGGATGCTGAATCCATCATTCTCTCATAGTCCCACCCCACATCTGGATCTGAGGACACTTCCAGGAAAGTCAACCCCTCTGTGTGTGTGTAGGGAAGCGTCATGCCCTCGCCCGTCTTCCTCCTCCCACTCATCTGTCCTCCCCATTCAGCCCATCAGAGGAAGATGAATGGCTCTGACAGGGCCTACGGTGGCCAGGGAGGTGGGGTCAGTGGCTCTGTCTGAAGAGCAGTGGTTACAGATGTCCAACTCCAGCTCAAGTATGCACTGCAATCTTCGTGATCCCCTGGGGGAGGGGCAGATTGACACACAGGACAGGCTGAGAAATGGCCGTGTCCTTGTAGCAAGGTTTCCTGCCAGCAGAGTAAGACCCTGGGCAATGGGCCCTCTGTGAGTAACACTGATGAAACAGGCCAATAGCTGGGCATGTGGCACATGCTGGTTAATCCCAGCATTCGGGAAGTAGAGACAGGAGGATAGGAGTTCAAGGTTAATACCAGCTATGTAACAAGGTATTAGCCAGTCTGGGCTACAGAAGACCTTGTCTCAGAGAATCAACGAACATTATTTTTAAAGTCGTCATGATAGAAACACCCATCTCGCAGAGCTGTTGGGAGAATTGAGTGAGCTATGTGTACCTCCAGCACCTGCACAAAACCTGCACATAGTAGATGCTTGATACATGGGGCTGGCCCCTGTTTTTACTGACACTAAATGAAACTTTGCAAGGCCAGAGGAAAGGACAAAACTCCTGTGAATGGGAAAGTCTGGCTTTCACCCGTTTGAAAATTATTACTGGCTCCCGGGAGGTATCTCCATCTGCAGTGGTGACTACAGGACCGTCACTTCTTTGTGGGTTATTCCTATAACACAGGACAATGTCTCATAGATCCACAGGGACAGCTTCCTCAGGCTTCCCCTGCTCCCAGACAGAATCTCAAGTATCCTAGCCCGGTTTTGTATACTTGATGTAGCCCAAGGATGACCTTGAAGGTGTGTGTGTGTGTGTGTGTGTGTGTGTGTGTGTGTGTGATTTTGTTTTGTCTTGTGGGACAGGAGCTTGCTATGTAGTCTTGGATGGCCTAGAACTTGCTACTAGACCAAACTGCCTTTGGACTCACAGACATCCACCTCCTTGACTCCCAAGTGCTTAGATTTAAAGGCTTGAACCAACATGCCCAGCTTGACCTTGAACTCTTGAATCTCCTGCCTCCTCCTCCTCCTAAGTGCTGGGTTTAGAGGCGTGTATCACCATGCCTGGCTTATGTGGTGCTGGGGGCAGAGCCCAGGGCTCTTCACATGCTAGGTAAACACTCCTGCACTCTTGCCCTCCTTAGGCATGTTCTGTAGCCAATTGACTAATGTGTTTGTAGGAGCAGCACATTTTTTTCATGCTTAGATCTGTTATTTGTCCATTCATCTACTTAGAGGACAGATGTGCTTAGTCCCATCCAGAGGTATGTGTTGGTGTCTCCCAGGCCCAAAGGCACATGCATAGCTGGGATTTGGGAACTTGTGCCTCTGTGCATAAGGGAGAGACAAAGAAGGGGGCGGAAATCTTTCCTCTTCCCCACCTCTCTCCTTCCAGCAGCTACACTAGTCTCTCTCCATGGTCCTGAATCATTATTGCACGTGCTGCCGTTTCTCTGTGAAGTTGGAGCTTCACTCATTGCAAACCCTGCTCCTGTGTCCTGCACATAAAGTTTACTTCTTAGAGCCCTCAGAAATTACCCAAGGCAACGTCAGAGTTTCTCTGCCCCATCTTTTCTTTTGCAGTGCTGGGGACTGAACCCACCGCCCTGCGCATGCTAGGCTAGTGAACACATTTCCTCAAACCTTTCAAATGTTTATTTTGAGACAGGGTCAGTTTCTCTAAGTTGTCCAGACTGGCCTTGAATATTTGATCCTCCTTCCTTTGACTCCCAAATAGCTAGGATTACAGGTGTGTGCCACTGTGCTCCACAGTCCTAAAATTGCTAATTTTGAACTTCTTGGAAATCCCCAAGGTCTTTAACTCCATCAGCCCCTCTTTCTTCTAGTGTTACCTAATCATTGGTGTCACGGATTCAGTGACCTGGGCTAACCATCCAGGGGGCTGGGGATGACATGGATTCATGAGTGTGTCCCAAACTTAGACAAATTCATAGTGCCCAGGCATCTCAACTCCACTTTTTCATCAATCTAGCCAGAGACCTCCACATCATCTCAGACAGTCTCTTTTCACTCTGTGTATTACCTCCGGTTCCATCAATTCTCCAGGCTGGGCTCTTGTCCAGATCATTATTCATTTCAGGTCTTTGAATCTGCCCCCATCTGTCTAACCTAGCTGCCACGCTGTAGTCAGACTTACATTCCCCAATGCAAGTCTCGTTTTGTCCACCATTAAAATCCTTCTTAGGACAAAGCCGGCTGTGGTGGCGCACACCTTTAATCCCAACACTCAGGAGACAGAGGCAGGTGGATCTCTGAGGTCCAGGACAGCCTGGGCTACACAGAGAAACCCTGTCTCGAATAAACAACAATAAAAAAAACCCCATTTATTGCTCTCCTGAATCAAATCTAGCCTCTGCTACACAGCAGCCAAGGCGCCTCCTGCTCCTCCTCCCCCTCCTCTCTTCTTTGCCCTCTTCTTCCACAAGATCTCACTATTTAGCCTAGGCTACCCTCAAATTAGCTGTGTAACCCAGGCTAGCCTCAAGCTCACAGTCTTCCTGACTCAGTCTCCCAGAGTGCTGGGATTACAGGCAGGTGTCAGCCATACTGTATATGGCTCTTCCTGATGTGGCCTTTTTCTGGTAACTGCATCTCCCATCATGCACATACAGTACTCTACACTCTGGCTCCATCCCCACCTCATAAGTGTATTCAGAGAATGAAATACCCTCAGTATAGTTATTTTTTTTTTTTGGGTTTTTTTTTTGGTTTTTTTTTTTTTTTTTTTTTGGTTTTTTTTCAAGACAGGGTTTCTCTGTGTAGCTTTGTGCCTTTCCTGGAACTCACTTGGTAGCCCAGACTGGCCTCAAACTCAAACTCACAGAAATCCGCCTGGCTTTGCCTCCTGAGTGCTGGGATTAAAGGCATGCACCACCACCGCCCGGCTCTCAGTATAGATCTTGACACAAGGTTAAGACCCAAATATTAGGAGGGTTTGTTTTTTACACTCCAGAGGTGGAAGAATCTTGGCATGCTTCACAGAAGAGGTGTTACTGGAGTAAGCCCTTGATTGGTGGGAGGATTTAGCCACATAGGATTGGGGAAAGCAGTAGACTGAAAAGGAGCAAAGGTCAGGACTCCTCATGCCTTGGGCAGCACAGAGTGGCCTCCTGGAGCTCATGGAAGAGAGCAGTAAGGGTTTAAAGTTGACCGGAGTTGGGGCTTTTTCTATGGACAGCCTATGAGATGCTGAGTAGATAGGACTACCTCAGCCTCCATTGTGTGCAGGTGTATGTGTATGTGGGAGCCAAATTATGTGTGTGGTGTATGTGTACATGCACATTTGTGCACAGGTGTATGTGTGCATGTGCATTCATGTGCCGGTGAATGTGTGTGGGGGAGCCAGAGGAGGACTTGGGGTGTCTTTCTCTATCACTCTCTGATTGCCTTGTGATGGAGTCTCTCACAGAACCAGAAGCTCTGTTCTATCTACACTGGCTGGCATGTGAGCTTGGGATCTGTCTCTTCACCCCCTCTCCCAATGCTGGGCTAACAGGCATACAACTAATAATTTTAAAAATTATTATTTTACATGTATAGTGTTTTGCCTGTGTGTATATCTGTTCATGACATTCATGTATCACCCTCAGAGGCCAGAAGAAGGTGTCAGATTCCCTGGAACTGTTACAGAAGGTTATGAGCTGCCATGTGGGCGTTGGGAATCAAACCTGGGTACTCTGGAGGAGGGACCAGTGCTCTTACCCACTGAGACATCTCTTCAGCCTCTGAACTGTGTGTGTGTGTGTGTGTGTGTGTGTGTGTGTGTGTGTAGCAGGGTGCATGTACATGTGGAGACCAGAGGTCAATTTCTGATGTCTTTCTTACTCTCCACCTTACTATTCTTTTTTTTTGGAGTTAGCAATTTAAATTTTAAACTAAATTTTACCTATCTTTCATAGTCTCAACAGAGCTGAATGAACACATTTTTTTTTTCAAGACAGGGTTTCTCTGTGTAACAGTCCTGGCTGTCCTGGAACTCACTCCGTAGACCAGACTGGGCTTGAACTCCCTGAGATCCGCCTGCCTCTGCCTCACAAGTGCTGGGATTAAAGGTGTGCGCCACCATGGCCTGGCTAAATGAACACATTTTACTAGGAGTTTGAATCACTCTTTTCATTCTTTAACTGTCACATTTTCTACGTTTTGGTGTACACACACACACACACACACACACACACACACACACAAACATCCTTTGTGCAGAGGTTGGAGAGATGGTTCGGTGGTTAAGAGCACTTGCTGCTCTTCCGGAGGACTCAGCACCCACACCCGGCAGCTCACAACCGCCTGTAACTCCAGCTGCAGGGGATCTCATGCCCTCTTCTGGCCTTCACAGGCATTCACACATGTGACATACTCTCACACAGATACACTCATACAGATTGAAAACTCTGAACCTTGTGCTCAGGCATACCAACGTGCCTGATTCTGTGCATGGGCGCCGTGGACCTGGCAGAGCAAGCGCTGTGGGAACTGACTCATCATCTCTCCAGCTTTTTGTTTGTTTGTTTGTTTTTCAAGACAGGGTTTCTCCGTGTAATTTTAGAGCCTGTCTTGGATCTCGCTCTGTAGACCAGGCTGACCTCGAACTCACAGAGATCCACCTACCTCTGCCTCTTAAAGGCATGTGCCACCACTGCCCGGCTCATCCCTCCAGCTTTTAAAAAAAAATTATTATCATTCTTGAGACAGGACCTCACTATGGTGCTCAGGCTAAGCTTTAACTTGTGATTCTCCTGCCTCAGCCTCCCGAGCACTAGTATGATGGACTCACTGTGCTACACCATGCTCTCTCCACCTCCATTCTGATCCTCACTAACAGCCAGAGGGGCCTTTCAGAAGTGGGTTTCCAACCATTCCACACCCCTGCCCTTCCTTTACCAGCTCCAGCTATTTATTGAACCAAGACACATTTTTGGGGGGTAGGGGTGGGGGAGGCTCCTGGAAGTTACTGGAAGACACCAGTAACTAACAAAGACACCCTTCCCATCCTATAGCCTCTTATCCCCCACTCTGTTAACTCTAGGCACACTGGCCTTTATCTGACACCTCCTAGTTTCCTCAGGAGTGACTACTGAGCATGTGCACATCTGCCCTACAGGCCACTTGCACACGGCACTCCTACCTGTCCTTCACGTCAGCATTGCAGCCCTTTTCCCAGAAGTCCTTGCTTATCTTCTTTTATAAGCTCTCATAAGTCATGTGTGTCTCCTCTTTAACACTTTCTGTGCTTGCAAGTTCACGTGTGTGTGTGTGTGTGTGTGTGTGTGTGTGTGTATGGGCACACTCAAATGTGTGTGTGTGTGATGGAAAAGAAGGCCATCAGGTTGTAAGACCCCAAGCATAGAAACTGATGCTCTCTTACACTGCAGCACCCTGAGGCCCTGACAGGATGCTTGGTATCAGCAGAATGAAATGGTAGTGTTGGGCCAGGTGGTGGTGGCGCACGCCTTTAATCCCAGCACTGGGGGGGGGGGGGAGAGGCAGAGGCAGGCGGATCTCTGTGAGTTCAAGGCCAGCCTGGGCTACAGAGCGAGATCCAGGACAGGCACCAAAATTACACGGAGAAACCCTGTCTCAAAGAAACAAAACAAAACAAACAAACAAAAAAAGAAATGGTAGTGTTGGGAATGAAATGAAAGAGAACAGAGATCCTATCCAGAAGGATCTTTTTTTTTTTTTTTTTTTTTTTTTTAATGGTTTTTGAGACAGGGTTTCTCTGTATCTTTGGAGCCTTTCTTGGAACTTACTCTGTAGCCCAGGCTAGCCTCGAACTCACAGAGACCTGTCTGACTCTGCCTCCCGAGTGCTGGGATTAAAGGCATGTGCCACCACCGCAAGGCTTCCAGAAGGATCTTTAGGAAGCTATTGCCACAGCTCAGGTAAAAATGGGGAACTAGGTAGAAGGATGTTAGAGAGCAGCAGAGCAACGGAATTGACAGGAGAGGAAACACGTTAGCATGGTGAGCTCTGAGAATGTGGCTCGGTGGTGGGGCCGTTGCTTAGCACGCACAGGCCTAGGTTCAATCCCCAGTCCTTAAAATGAACAAAGAGACAAGAAACCAGTTGTGACTTAGGTGGTGGATGCAGCTGTTGCCAGTAAGTGGGGTGTAGGCAAGTGAGAGGCGTCTCAGAGAGCAAGGGGCAGCTGGATGCCACTATGTCCTGGCAGTCGCTTGGGGTGGGATGCAGTTAGGGGATGGGTTAGAATCTGAGAAAAGAGGCCAGGGCACTGACACAGGGGTGGGGGTACATTCATGAGAAGAGAAGAGAGGTTATGCCTCATGTCTCTGGCCCGTAGTTTTTTGTTTGTTTTTGTTTTCGTTTTTTTAAGTCAGGGGAGTGGGGCAGCACCTGCCACCCTGCTAGGATGATTCTGAGGCAGGGTGAGATCTCTAGGTGCCACCCTGAGCAAGCTGCCTGGTACAAGTAAGGGCTCAGTTAGTCACACCACCACCACCACCACCACCACCACCACCACCACCACCACCACCACCACCACCACCACCCCACCATCAAGGTACTCGACTACATGTCTCTGCTGCACAGGTCCAAGTCTCTTTGAGTCAGAAGATAAAATATCTGTGTAGGTCTGGTCATGCAGGCCTGGAACTCCAACTACTTGGCAGGCTGAGGCAGGAGGATTGAGGGTTCAACAATTGCCTGGGCTACAGAATGAATTTAAGATCAGACCAGAAGCCAGGCAGTGGTGGCGCACATCTTTAATTCCAGCACTCGGGAGGCAGAGCCAGGCGGATCTCTGTGAGTTCGAGGCCAGCCTGGGCTACAGAGTGAGTTCCAGGAAAGGCACCAAAGCTACACAGAGAAATCCAGTCTTGAAAAACACCAAAATAAATAAATAAATAAGTAAACAAACAAACAAACAAATAATAAATAAATAAATAAGATCAGACCAGATAATTTAGCAAGACCTGTACAAAGGTGTATATAGATATAGTTCAGCAGTAAAGTGCTTGCCAAGCACAGGCAAAACCTTGGGTTTTATCCTTAACACTCCAAAACTCCAAAACGAATTCATCTTATGCCCGGACTTGCTGGGTCAATAGAAAGAAAAAAATACAAAGGGACTGAGAGTCAGAGGCCACATGTCCAGTCTCAGTTCTGATGGCCTGGGACCTGGGCCAGTGTCCTGTCTGGCTGAACACTGTGTTTTCAAGTATAAAGTACTGAGAAGAAGCCTCCAGTGTGTCTGTGGCCCCGAAAGCAGTCACCCTGGTTAACCCTCTGTGCCTGGGCAGCCTAGAGTTTTGGGCAAGTGCATGAAGCCCAAGAGGGACAGAGGGACTCTAGGGTAAGGACTTTGAAGACATGGAGCCAGCCCTAGCTGGCAGATAGTCTTAGGCCATAACAGAGGAGGCCTGGGGTCCCTGTGTGGATGTTTGGATACACCTCCTACCAAGGCAGCCAGGATTAACCCAGGGGCCTCCCTGTCCTTACCGTCTCCATACTCCTTCCACATCCACCTGATTTCACCAGATTTACTGGCCCCAGAGAACTGAAGCTCACCACCAAGAGAGCCACCAGGGTTACCACAGCCTGGTTTCCCTTGTGGGATCACAAAGGTGGGCTGTGTTGAACAAGGTCACGGCCATGGAAGGAACTAGGAGAGAGGCCAGTGCCTTTGGTTTTGTGGCAAGGAGGAGGTCTTGGGAGAAGAAGACCAGGCATGCTGTGAGTAGAGAAAACCACAGGGCTGCCTTCCCGTCCCCATGTGGCTGTGGAATTGCACTTGGGAAGGATCTGCAGGGTTTCTAGGATTTCTAGATCTTCCTTGATCTCCACTATATCACCTGCCCCTGCCACTCTGCCCCTGCCCTGTCACTACCCTGAGAGCAAGCACCTGATATTGTTTGGTTCCTTTGCCCAGCAGTCCTCTGGGAGAGGGGTCTGCCCAAGAAGCCCAGGTCATGTGTCCTGGAGGAGCCTGCTGGACTGTGGGTGGTCGGGAGGGTGAGGTGTATCTGGAAGTTCACAAGACCACTGTGTGGCTTCCATGCCCACATGGCTGAGGGGCAAACTTCCTGAGGTTTCTCTGCCCTCTCTCCATAGTCTCGAAGTAGTGTGCAGCAGGGGGACATGGACGGGGCACGGAGGCTGGGCCGCTTGGCGCGGCTGCTCAGCATCACCTTCATCATCCTGGGCATCGTTATCATCATTGTGGCTGTCACTGTCAACTTCACAGGTGAGGCACAGGGGCACGGAACAGAGCGAGAGAGCCCTGGGGCAGTGGTGAGGGTGTAGCCATTCCCTTTCACTTCAGTCAAGACTGTTTAGGTGAAGATGGGTTTTCTGACTCATGCCTGGACTTATGGATCAACAGAAAAGCGTCTAGAATGGGCACTGCCCTAGGAATCAGAGGCCACAAATTCCAGTCTCAACTTTGATGGCCTGGGACCCGGGCCAGTGTCCCATTTGGCCGAACCTTGCATTTTCAAGTATAAAGCGCAGAGAGGAGGCCTCTATCACAGAGGGCTTTTGTAAGCCTTACTCTGGATAATGGATGCGATGGCTTTGGAGACTGATGACTAGGCCTCCTTGCTGCACAGTCAGGGTAGACCGGAAACAAGCAGTGTGTTCAGAAGAAGGCAGGAAGCAGTGCTGTTAGTCCCTGAAGGTGGCCCAGGGCACTGGTCCGAGGTGTAAACCTTTTTCAGAGGACACTGTCAGCCCTAGCTTTGAGGGTGTGGAGGCTATTTATCTCAGAGCTATCCCAAGCATGGGACACTCTGGGACATTTCTCTTTATTTCAGAGATCAATCTAAGCCTGTCCCATAAAGACCTTGCTGTTCAAAATGTGCTCCGTGGTCCTGCTGCACCTGGGGCTGTTTTAGACTCTCAGACCCCACCGAATGGAAATCTGCATCTTAGACTCTTTCTTCCTTTCTTTGGTGGTGTTGAGGATGGAACTGAGGGTCTCACTCATGCTAAGGAAGCGACCTCTCATAGAACTAGCCACCAGCCCAGAATGTGCATTCTAATAAGATGTCCAATTCAGGTACCAGTGCAGGTGCTGCCTAGAGTAGGAAGTGCTCAGAGCCTTGGGGCCCAGTGTAGGGTCATGGGCAGTCTTGTCTACTCAGGAGAAGCAAGTATGCAGGCTTTCAGTCAAAGTTCAGATCCTCCATCCACTTCCTGTGTAAATGAAGTTTCATGTTTCATAAGCTCTGAGCCTCGACTTTCTCCATCAGCGTGGAGTTTGATGGGCATTCAGGCATGTGAGTGGCAGGGACCAGCAGCCGGAGGCATTGGGTTCCCCATCACTTACTGTGTCCCAGGGTACTTGTTCTGCTGCTTGTCATTGTTGCTGGGACAACTTTGGAACTCAATTTGGCCAAAAGAAGTTTGTAGCTTTCATGAAAGGTATTTCCGGATGGACGGCTCTAGTCCTGTGCAAAGTTGTATCTCGACACTGGAGGGAAGTGACAGGACTGTGTCTCATGACCTCGCCCGGCTTTCAGTGTGTTGACTTAATTTCTAGGCAGGGTCTCTCCTTAGGATGGCAGGTGACAAACACCAGGGATAACAGTGTTCCAATAGAGGCAAACATGCAAACCAGTCCAGGAATTAAGCGGTAATTTAAAAAAGGTGATGTATGGGGCACTGTGGCTTGTGTCTGTGATCCTAACACTTGGGAGGTGGCTGCTGGAGGATCAGGAGTTTAAGGCCAGTGAGTTTAGGGACAACCCTAGGTCACATGAGACTCTGTCTAAAAGAAAATCAGTCATCTTTAGGTTGGGTGTGGTAGCTTGTGTTTTTTAATTTCAGTACTTGGGAGGTAGAGGCAGGTGGCCTGATCTACAAGGCTACTTAGTGAGACCCTATCTTGAAAATAAATAAATAAATAAAATAAATAAATTGCTTCTAACAACAGACCAAAGGTTCCAGGATTGATTTTGGTTGGTTCAGTTAGTGTCACATGACCTTTCTCTAACCAATCACCAAAGCCACAGTCTTCTCATTGGTGGGAGTTCCTGCATCAAGAACCCCAAACCAAAGATGTCCCTGACCCTGTACCTCATCCTGGTCACCATTTCCCACCAAGAGACAATTCAACACGGGCTCATAGCTCCTTAAATCGGGGCTCTGAAGACCCAGTGTCCTCTGCACGGTTTCACTATAATCCTTCTTTTCTTTACAGTTCCGAAGTAACCGCAGAGCTGTTTCTAGCGGAGGCAGATGCCAGCCAGCTGGAGAGCTTCGAACCCACACATCCCCACACATTACAGAGGACAGGATGGTGGCTGCCAAGTCCCTACCTGTTCCCAAGCTCCAAAAGCACAAACTTGGAGGGAAACCTCTACAGCACTCCATTGTCAGCCCATGGCAGACGGGAAGGAAAATCTGGAATGAAGTTGGCCGTGAACCCAATGAATAATCTCATAGACACATCACTCGCCTTTTGACCTCAGTTCTCAGACTTGTTTCTTACCCCCACGATTCCTGGGACTTACACACAGCATAAACTGCCAGAATGGGAAGAAAACCAACCCCACAGCCAAGAAAGAAGCACCGCACACCCTGGGTGTCTGTGAACATGAGCACAGTCTGGGCCGCTGTCTTTTCTACTTTTCTTGATAGGGAGCAAACAGACTCCTTGCATGCTTTGCGTGGAGCATCCACAGTGATCCTAGCCTGAGTCCAAAGGTGAAGGTGTCACTCAGCATGGGCCCTGAATACCCACCGGCAAAGAGGCAAGAGCCATGTGGAAATCTTCCACGGAAAATTGGATAGGGAGAGCATGACACACCGGGCCCTCTTACTGAACTTCAGCCTCGAGACTTCCAGAGCCATGGGATCTGCCTCTTGCTCCCCACCTGTGCTGTGGCCAGAGGCACCAACCTGGAAGTCCTAGAACTTGACCTGACCCAGGTCAGCCATGGGGGAGGGACAGAGCCTGAGATCTCTCCTGCCACTGACTCTTTGGGGGTCTGGGATCCCATCTTGGTAACCCGTGCAAGTGACTCAGGGGACCTCAATAGGGCATTCAGGGATCCTACACAGAAGAGCTGAGATGGACCCTGGCTTCAGGCTGTTAGCCCAACTTTAATGGATGCTCTGTGCCTGGTCCTGTGTCCCTGGCCATCCACAGCAACTAAGGCTCTCCCTAGGGGTAACTTTGAGACTCCTACTGGACTCTCTGATTCATAGGCTCTCGGGAGTCTTTGCTGCATTTTGTAAGGGAGGAGGCTAGAGAATTCTTAAGAAGGCTTGTTATTTCTTAATCTGGAGCCCCCGGAGTCTAGAAGGAAAGGCCCAGCTGAAGGGTCAGTCTAGAGAGCGGGGACTGGGGCAGGGAGTAAGGGCCCAGTAGCTACAGCCTCTGTCTTAGGACCTAGCAGAACACGGGAAAGGAGCCGAACAGAACCCTCTGCCAACTAGCCACCTGCTTTTTGCCTCTGCTTCTCCAGTTTTCTGCCTGGCACAGACCATGCCCACAGGGGCTTCACCTGCTGGCCTTGCTTGCTCTGAGCCACCACTACCCAATGTCATACCCCACTACCACCACCCTCAGCTCAGATCTGGGAGGGGAGGAACGATCCAGGCTTTCCTTACCCAGCGGCTAGGGCTACTGGCTTCAATGGGGGGATGGGTCTAAAACCACAGCCACACTGGGTAGGGATTGGAAGTTCATCTCCTCTGAGCAAAATTAGGACCTGATACCTCCTCCCCAGGGCTCCCTGCCTGGCTCCCTACAATCTCAGAGACCCTGGGCAGGGCAGGTTAGTACAGAGCACTGGCCGCTAGGAGAGGCTCTGGGGCTCCCAGACAAGGTCAGAGCACCTGCTGGGAGGGCCGAGGGGTTGGGAATGTCTCTCTGGGCTTGATGCCCCTAAATCAGGCTCCCATTGGGGGGAATAAACTTGGGCTTATGTTCCCAAAGCAGGGACTGACTGTGCACCCTTTACAGGATCTTTGGAGCCAAACTAGAGATGTCCTCATTTGCTGTGGGAAGTAAGTGTGTGAGCCCAGAACATGTGTGTGAGGCAAGAGGTTGGGTCAGGGGAGATGTACTGTCTATGGAAACAGCCTATCACAGGCTCCTGATCTTGAGTGGACGGTTTCCTAAAGCACCCCCCGACACACACACACACACACACACACACACACACACTGGGGGTCCAGTTTCAGGACCCTCAAGAAGAGGGAATTGTTATGAGGGATCGTCATGAGGGGGAGAAGAGACAGAGGCGGCTTTATCTTCAGCCGCTGCATCCCCGGAGTTCAGCCCGCACCCAGCCATTCCTCCCCAGTCCCTAGTCACAAGTGTACAGTAGGTCTGTCATTCACACCCTCACACACGCTCACACTTATTCACACTTCAGTCCGGAACAATTGGAGTCTCTGCATCAGGGAATGGCTTAGCTGAGAGCCTTCCCATGGTTCCAGAGACACAGCCTAGGGGTTCCCGGGGTATCCCTTGGGCAGAGGGGAGTACAGGGCAGGAGGAAAGAGCTATTGGTATGGGAGAAGATTGAGGAAGAGTTCTCTCGGCACCCAGTCCCCACGAAGCTGGGAGGGACAAGGGCCCTGCTGTCCTAACATTGTCTTGGTTCGGGGCCAGCTGCATGAACACAGTGGCTGAGGGAACTGACCTTGCCTCTCTTTGGGCATCCTGGTGAACAGCAAGAACTGCCCTCTCCCCACCACACACACTAGTGACTCTGTATTTCTTGGCATGAAAGAAATAAAGCTGAACATATGTGTTTCCTGTGTGTGTGTACTGCTGAGGTTGGGGCTTCCAAACAGCCAAGCAGGAGCAGTCCACTCAGGCTGTCAATCCCTGGATTTGATTTGGGCCAGGGGATCCTGTGGTCATTGGAGCTCCATAGACAATTCATGGTATTCCTATGGGTGAGTCACCATTCTCTCCAGACCTCGGTTTACATACTATAAAGCAGGTGGGCAATGGCTATTCCCACCTTCCCTGTCTTGTGTGTGTATGCAGATGTGTGTGCATGTTTGTGGAGGCCAGAGGTCAACCTCAAGTGTTGTTCCTCGGGAGCCATCTAGTTTGTGTCTTGAGACAGAGTCTCCCACTGGGACCTGGGCTTGCTGATTAGGCTAGGCTAGCTGGCCAGCCAGTCTCAGGGATCCATCTTTTTCTACCTCTCAGCAGTGAGATTGCGGGTGTCACCACATCTGGATTTTTTTGTTTTGTTTTCTTTTGAGACAGGGTTTCTTTGTGTAGCCCTGGCTATCCTGGAGCTCGCTCTGTAGACCAGGCTGGCCTTGAACTCTCAGAGATTCACCTACCTCTGCCTCCCAAGTGCTGGGATTAAAGGCATGTGCCACCACCACCTGGCATCACATCTGGATTTTTACATTGAGCATTAGGAATAGAACTCAGGTCCTTGCGCTTGTAGGGCAGGCACTTTACCAAATGAGCCATCTCCCAAGACCCCTTCCGTCCTTGCTGCTCATGGCCCAAGACCTTGAGCTGGAGAAAAGAAGGCAGGGGACCAGCTCTTGTCCCAGGCAAATCCACATGGCAGCCCTGTGGGGTAGCTAGCATCACTATTCCTGTACTCACATGGGTAAACTGAGGCCCAGAAAGATTCTGGGTCTTATCTAAAGCCACACCATGTTTGGCACACAGAAAACAGTAAAGACATTTTGGTGACAGGATTCCATCCTCAGCTTTTGCCACACACTTTGCTGGCCCGGAAGGAAAAGCCTAATGGAAGGAAGGCAGACATGGATGGTTTGAGGGGGAAAGGAAGCTGCTCTCTAGCTGCTGTGGGCCACAAGCAGGGGCTGTTTCCCCAGGTGGGGGCATGCTGAGGGAGCATTGGCAGGGTCACCAGGCTAGGCAGCCAATGGGCATGGAAGGAAATGCTGAGAGCCCAGAAACGGGAGGGGAGGTGGGGGAGGAAGGGTCTTAGGACTCAAGAGGCAGCAGAACAAAGTGGGTCAGGTTATGGTGCTGGGTTCAAATCTCAGTTGGCTATTTACTAGTTGAGGCCCCCTGGCGAAGCTCCTAACCTCTCTGAGCCTTATCATATCTGAAGTGTGAGCATCCAATGAAATAATCCATGTCAAGATGAGAACATCACCTTCACAATCACCTCAGACCTACCTATCGCCCGAGAACTGAAACTGGAGTGCACATGGCCCATGAGGCTGGCTGGAGGCTTAGTCCTTCTCTCCCCATGCCTTAGGAGGATTGCCCATGCCCATGCTTGGAGGCCCTGCTTTCTTCTGCTGCAGAAAAAAATCAGTGCCTAGTCCACCTGCTCTATACACACGTGTGGGGGAGTTCATGAACAACCATCCCTAAGATAGATCTGGTAGCACAAACCTGTAATTCCAGCTACCTGGGAAGCTGAGGCAGGTGTATTGAAAGTTCAAGACGAAATTGATTGATGGGCTCAAGCCCATCATCCTAGGCAATTTAGGGAAATCCCATCTCTATAAAAAGCCTCAGGATACAGCTCTGTGGTAGAGCACTTACCTAGCACATGTGAGGCCTTGGGCTCAATCCCCAGTAACACACACACATAGGTATACACACACACATGCACACACACACCCTGCCTTTATAGTACCCTAGTCACACCCCATTCCTTGGTACCTGCTTCCTATGGGATCAATGGGGTACCACATGGTTAGCAGCTAGCCCCCCTTCCATCTGGTCTCACGTTCAGTCCTCATCTGTGAAACAAGCACCCTCCCTCCTACATGTGACATGAATGAGCGAAGTGAGGCACTGGGTGAGGAAGACACACAGCGCATACTCATGGGGACATGTGTGGGGTTTCCCAGAGCAGGAGGAAGTCCCAGGGTCTGCCCAGAAGGGGAAGGGGGGGGGCTTTCCTGAGGGGCTCCTCCCTCTCTCTCTCTCTCATCACAAATTTGTACTAAAGACCTCCTGTGTATCAGGCCTGGCACTGGACCCTGGAGACACAAAGATGAAAAGGACAGGCTTCCTGGATCATGTGATCTTTGATCTCCAGGAAAGCTCTAGGTAGGAAGGGGTGGGTTTGTTGTGGCTTGGGGAGCTGCCTGGATAGGTGATGGTAGCCGTTTAGCGGCCTGTCCCAGGAGGTCAGGGGAAGCCATCAGGAGAGTGGCCCCCTCAGGAGCTTCCCCCGGTATCTGGGGGACAGGCAGCCCTCTACTGTCTGGTTGAGTGGTAATTTCACAGTGAGGGTCATTCTTCTTGAGACTGGCCATTTGTGTAAGATGCCCTGGGTCCCTGGGGTCAGGCTCTAGATGTCCCCACTCAGGTTCCAGAGGGCCCTGGCCTGATCGTGACAGTATGGGCCCTTGCTTTATGCTTGCCTTTGTCTCTGTAGCCCTAATAATGGTGCCCCCGTAAGTAAGTGTCTGTTCACCGTAGTGTTGCTGGTGACATCACCCTGGTGGCATTTCTTTTTACTGGGGACCTTCAGGGATTGTGTTAATGCTCTTTAAAAGATGGCTGTCGTGCAGCCCTAAGGCAGAGGCTGCAGGGCAGTGCGATGGTCATATACCCAGCATGTAGTGAAGTACATTAAAGAGGGAAGAGGGTGCAGGCTTACAGGCTCCCCAGCTCCCCAGCCAGTACATGTCTCTTATTAGGAGAAAGGAAATGCACACATACACAGAAAGAAAGACCCTTCCCAAAGCAGAGGGGGCATGCAGGAAGTCCAGCCTCTCCTCGAAGGCTGGTGTTTCAGTTTGGTTTGGTTTTTTATGTCTTTGAAGGATCTTCCTCCCCTAATTGAGGGCTGATCAGTTTGAAGAAAGTCTAGATGGTGGCTGATTGAGCCACAGCTGTTATGTAAATGTGTCCTGACCAGGCTTTGAACTTATTGGTCCATCAGATGGGGGCCCGTATTCCTGGGAGGAAACGCCCACAAGGCCTTTGTTTCAAGCTGCTTTAGTCACAGTGCAGGAGGGTGAGGAAGAAGCCCGCCTTCTTAGAAGTTGTCCATCTTCCCCTTTTTTTTTTTTTTTTTTTTTTTGGTTTTTCAGGACAGAGTTTCTCTGTGTAGCCCTGACTGTCCTGGAACTTGCTCTGTAGACCAAGCTGGCCTCGAATTCACAGAGATACACCTGCCTCAGCCTCTGCCTCTGCCTCTGCCTCCCAAGTGCTGAGATTAAAGGTGTGTGCCACCACTGCTGGGCGGTTGATCTTTATGGAGGCTTTCTAAGGCCTAGAGAGGCCCCTGAAACCCATACTACTTTTGTTTCCTTTAAAAAGAAAGAGAGAGAGAGAGAGAGAGAGAGAGAGAGAGAAAGAAAGAAAGAAAGAAAGA
>CABHPH010149769.1:129344-139973 GCA_902168325.1 Peromyscus nudipes
GAAGAAGAAGAAGAAGAAGAAGAAGAAGAAGAAGAAGAAGAAAGAAAAGAAGAAAAGAAGAAAAAGCAGCAGCAGCAGCAGCTGGGAGTGGTGGCTCACACCTTTAATCCCAGTACTCGGGAGGCAGAGTCAAGTAGATCTCTGTGAGTTCAAGCCAGCCTGGTCCATAAAATGAGTTCCAAGACAATCAGGGCTAGACAGAGAAACCCCGTCTTAGGAGAAAACTTTTTAAATTTTATTTTATGTATATGAGTGTTTTCCATGCATGTATATGAGAGAGGCAAGCAGATGCCATAACAGGCTGCTCACTCAGTCTTCTGTCAGAGATCAGGCCTCAGTTTCAGTTTCCTGAGACTGAGCAAGCAGTTTCTGTAAGAACCATGAACTGTAGACAATCAATCTTCAATACTCCTGACAGCAGGGATGAGGGAGATAGCATGTACCAAGTCTGGGCCATCCCTTACAGTGTCTCAAGGCAATGACCAGGGACAAATCCTCTATCCCGCCTTGGAACTTGACCAAACTTGCCCAAAGATGGTAAAGCTGTAGCCCTAGCCAGCCCCTGCTAGCCCTAGCCAATTAGAAATGTACTAACATAGTTGCCACTTACGTAAGCCAATCATAGATAGGATGACCTAACTGCTTCTAGAATTCCTTTAGCTGTGTATAAAAGGAGCTGAGAGCTTCTCTCAGGTCGCCATTTTGCCTTTGTGTCAGATGTGTGGTCTCAGCATGCTGGAACTCTTACTCTTGAGATAATAAACACTTGCTGATTGCATACGTGTCCAGTGGTCTTTTGTGGGACTTCTTGTGGACCCTAACAGTATGTATGGAAAACACGTGCATGCTTGGTGCCCATGAAAGTCAGAAGAGGGTGTTGGATCCCCTGGAACTGGAATTACGTTGTGAGCTGCCATGGGCAGTGGATATCAAACCCAGGTCCAGCCAGTGCTCTTAAGCCCAGAGCCTTCTCTCCAGCCCCCACACTACTTTTCCAAGGACCATTCTGCTTCTCCATTGTTTCTCCCTGTCTAACTCTGTGCCTCTCTGAGTCCGGTTTCATCTCAGGAAGATGAATGGGCCCTCTCAGAGGTGTTAGGAGGGCTAAGATGATGCTGGTGCCCAGTATAAGGAAGTGCTAGCCTCAGCCCTACTTGACTGAGGGTCCCCAGTAAGGAGAAATGCCACCAGGGTGATGTCACCAGCAACACTACGGTGAACAGACACTTACTTACGGGGGCACCATTATTAGGGCGACAGAGACAAAGGCAAGCATAAAGCAAGGGCCCATACTGTCACGATCAGGCCAGGGCCCTCTGGAACCTGAGTGGGGATATCTTACGCAGACATCTAGAGCCTGACCCCCGAGGACCCAGGGTACCTTACACAAATGGCCAGTCTCAAGAAGAACGACTCTCACTCGGAAATTACCACTCAACCAGACAGTGAGAGGGCTGCCTGTCCCCCAGATACCGGGGTGCACAGTAGTCCTTGGATGATAAGAATGGGGAGTCTCCCCCTCAGCTGCTATGAAAGTACTTACACCCCCTCTCTGTGGTGCTGTCCCCTCTCAGTGAAGTGATCCCCTCTTGGGACTTAACATTGTCTTCATGTAATGTATTTCAATCAATTCTCTCCCGTCCATTTGTGTCTTAGTAAATTCTTTCACTACCCAAGTCATCAGTCTTTTCTAAGCTGTTTCATATGACCGTGACCACACTACTTGGCTTGATGGTCTGAAAGTGACTCTGGTACCATTTGCCTGAGACAATCAAATTTTGGAAATGTAAGAGTGGACCGGAAGGAACTTTGGAACCAGCAAGGGGGAAGCTGGAGCCCTCAACGCAGGAAGTTTCAAATGACCGAGGTTGTGCTGAGGACAGAGGACCTCCCTTGTCTCCCAAGGGCTCTGGCATTTTAACACCCCAGTTGGTGGTGCTGTTTGGGGGCGCCTAGGAGATGTGGCCTTGATGAGAAAGTGTGTCCCTGAAAGTGGCCTTTGAGAGTTTAAAGACTCTCTCCACCGCCAGTTCTCTCTGTTTCTTGTTGCAGTTCAAGATGTGAGCAAGCCCTCAGCTTCCAGTGCTTGCCACTATGCCTGCCCCCTACTGTCACAATTCCCTGCCATGACAGACTCTTATCCCTCTGGAACTGTAAGCCTTCCTTCGATAAGCTAACTTGGTCACGGTGTTTTACCACAGCACTAGAGGTAACTAACACACCATCTGTACACGAGGTGATGGTTCCCCACCACCCCAAGGAAGCTGGGAGAAAGGACAAGGGCTGTATACATATGAGGGTCACGGATAGCATTAAGACACAGCCTGAAGGCCTGTGCATCCTAGAACCTGGTCCCTCCTTCCTGCCCCCAAGTCCCGGCTGTCTTTTACCCTCCTCCTCTGACCTACAGCCCTGTTTCCCCAGGAGCGAAGCTCAGGAACCTTGTGCTGGTCACATGTCTCCAGCTCTCAGTCCGGCTGTCCTCTGAGACTTTCAGGCCATGGAGAGGCACCTGAGGCCTCATCTCTCCAAAAGTCCTCCTCTCCAGTGACTTTCCCTGTTCAGTCTTTTCCTGATAGTGCTGGGGATCGAACCCAGGGTCCTGTACATGCTCAGCAAGAACTCTACTCCCGAACCATACCCCAGCTTCCACTGGTCCCTCTTACTCTCCTTCCTTTTAAGGGTTTATTGTAACAACCTGAGAACACCCAGGCAGTCTTGCTTCTCAGACATCTTTCTTGTTTGAGATGCACAGAGAAGGACAAGATAAACCCCAGCTCAGCTTAGTGGGTGTTTCTTAGCAGTGGAGAACTTCACCCCACTTTCTAAAGTGTTTGCCAGTGAGGTTGTCAGCCCAGGTGTGAGGGTGGGAGGCTCAAGGTGGGTATATTCCCCAGATGGCAATACCTGAGGGATTGTAGGCCTTCTGGAAGCTTCCTCAGGGCAGGAGAAGGAAAGCCAAGCAGGTGTCTGGACAGATTTCTACTTATAACCGAAAGAAGGCTCTAGGCTCCAGAGGGCCTTTTTTCTCAGCCTCCAGGACTAGATGGGGCAGGTGGAGGAAGGCACCTTGGGAGACTCACTTCCTCCTGCATTCCTGACTGAATAGGCCTTCCCGTCCCAGAAGGGGTCCAGGTGTCATTCCCAAATGGCTCCTGGTAGGCAGAGGAAGTAGGGAAGTTGCAAGAGACCTTCCTTCCTGTCTGCAGCCCCTGACACTGACCCTGAGCCGCCGAGGGCAGCTGGCTTTCAGAGGCCTCAAGGAACACCCCATAACCAGAGCAGAGCACAAGCCTTTCCCCCAGAGCCTTTAGCAGCTGAGTGGGTCAACTGGAATCTGGGCCCTGCCCAGGCTGCTGCCTGCTGCATTATTGATGTGCCGCCTGGCCACGAGGATGAATAATTCACCAGGACAAGGAAATCGGAGGTTCACCAACTGGAGGCATCCCGGCTCCTCCCCACCCTCCCCTGGCTTTGGGTTTACTTTTCTTGTCTTAATGGGTCTATCTAAACCTGAGGTTTTTCTTTCCACCTATGGGGGAGGCATGGGCATGGCCTCCTACGCTTGAAATTGGTCTAACCCGGGATGGAGCTGCCAGCCACCTGGACACACGGAACCTCACCTCTCTAAGCCTCTGAGCCTCAGGGCCATATTGGAGACTATGCTATTATGTGGATGAATGGGGCATCCCCTGCCCTGGAGCCCATGGTTGTGAAATGTGCTGCCCATGTTGTTTATAATTAATGCTGGTTCCCGTCAGTGTCACCAAGGGCTTGGGAAGGGGGACACGCTGGACAGCTCAGTGCTTCAGGAGAGTGGTTGCCTCTGAGAGTGGGGAGCCCAAGCCAGGGAGTCTTTGGGTGGGGTGGGGTGGGCAGGAAGGATCAAAGGGCAGACACTGGAAAGTTATAGAATCACCCAGAATCCTGCAGTGATTTCTCCTCCCTGATCAGAGTTTCTGAAGTCTAGTCTCGGGGGCTTCCCTGTAGGCTGGAAAGACATTGCCATGGAGCTACTGCAGGAGGATAACAGTGGATCTGGCCAGCTCAGTCCTCATACATTGAAGACCCTAAGCTTAGTTCTGGTCAGCAGAACATATTACTGAAGGCAATGGAATGCCTGACTCTAAGGCCAAACTCACCTGTACAAGAAATGGTGGCATTTCCTTATAGTCTAACTTAATTGTCCCCATTCTGCCAGGTGGATGCTTTAGTCAGATCCCTGAGGGTTACAGCAGGGTCACAGCAGGCTAAGGCAGAAATGATTTGACCCTTTCTTTTGTCACCGAGATCTCTCCATTCCATTGTCCTTAATACCTGTGATGGTCCTGAGTTTTCTGTCCCTGGTGTGGAATATTATTTTAACTATGTAAAGATGTGCTACATTTGTTTCTGCTGTGGAATATTACTTTAACTACGAAAAGGTGTGCTACATTTGTTTCTGCTGCCTTTGTTAAGGATGTAAAGATGTGTTACATTCATTTCACTTCGCCTGTCTAAGGCTGATTGGTCTAATAAAAAACTGAAGGACCGCCGGGCGGTGGTGGCGCACGCCTTTAATCCCAGCACTAGGGAGGCAGAGCCAGGAAGATCTCTGTGAGTTCCAGGCCAGCCTGGGCTACCAAGTGAGTTCCAGGAAAGGCGCAAAGATACACAGAGAAACTCTGTCTCGAAAAACCAAAAAAAAAAAAAAAAAAAAAAACAAAAAAAAACTGAAGGACCAATTGCTAGGCAGGAGAAAGGACAGGCAGGGCTGGCAGGCAGAGAGAATAAGGAGGAGAAATCTAGGTTCCAGAAGAACGAGAGAAAAGAGGAGGAGGAGAGAACGAGGGAGAGAGGGACACACCCAGGGCCAGAAGCCAGGCCGCCTCCAGCCAGCCACGGAGAAGCAGTGAGAGTGAGATACACAGAAGGAAAGAAAGGTGAAAGGCCCAAGACAAGCCAGAGATGAAGAGAAACGGGTGAAGTTATAAGAGCTAGCAAGAAACGGGCATAAGCTAAGGCCAAGAATTCCTAACTAATAATAAGTCTCTGTGTCACGATTTGGAAGCTGGTTAGTGGCCTAAAAGGAAGCCAGGTACAAGTCTCCAAACTGCTCTTCTGCCCTTTCCTGCTCAGGGACAATTTAGTTAAATCCATTAGGAAACACGTTTGGCTGAGCACACACAGGCCTTCCAAACACTGGTGTAGACAGGATAGGATTGTTTTGTGCTCACTTAACAAGAAGGCCATGGTCAGGTGCATGGCTCGGTGGTAGGGAACTTCAGACCCAGCCTTAGGTTTGATCCCTGGTACTGAAAAGGGAAAGAAAGAAAAGGTCCAGACACGGGCAGTTCAGGCAGGTTCAAGGCCTCCACGATGTCGTCATTCATGTCCCAGGCACCTTCATGGCATTTGTCTAGCTACAGACTACCTCATGGCCGCAGGATGGCTGCCACAGTTCCAGCCATTGCATGCATCAAGGAGGAAGAAAGGGGGAAGGCATACGGGCATGTGGCAGCGGAGTGGGTGGCTTTTGAAGAGCTTTCCTAGAGGTGCCAACTTCTGCTTTATGTTCTCTGACCATGAGATGCCACGGCACCAACCCTAGTTGTGAGTCAGTCACCGAGAGAAGAGTTGCTAAGTGTCTCCTGTGTGACAGCCTGTGCTGAGCTTCCAAACTTACCTTCCAGTGTTTAGAGGGACAGACAGATGGACACATACTCACAGTGTGTGTGGGGGGATGTTAGGAGGCATCTATGAACATGTGTTCTTGGGGGACCACCTGATGATCAGTGACCTGAGGAAGACGCTTATATCATCCTGGTGTGTGGAAGGGCAGGTGTCCAGTCAGAGCCAGGCCAAAGGTCAGGGTCCAGTCAGAGCCAGGCCAAAGGTCAGGGTCCGGTTGAGCTAGTGTGGGGTCCTCCTGTAGTCATGTAGGGCCCTAGCTCATGTCCGTTCAGTGATGCAGCCTGGTGTATGTGGAGGGATGACAGGGTGGGTTGAGTGATGCTGTGATAAACGCCATTGGAAGGAGAAGGGACCGTGAGGTCCCCAGCAGCCCTGTCCTATAGAAAAGGGCTTTGTCACCCAATAGAACACTCTAGATTAAACAAGTTGAGCAAGTGGCCAGAATGGTGAAGACTTCTCTGAGCCTTTAGTGGGCTGATGGGCCAGAGACTTTCCAAGGTCGAGAGAATAGTCAGTATTCCCCAGTTCGTGGGAAGCTGAGCTTTCTTTGAGAGGCATTTCCCCCCAAAACCTATTTTAGATTTGCTATCCCAAGTATTTCTCTATTTTATTTAAAAACTCTTTGTAAACACCCTTTATTTATATATTTGAGACACCCTTATATGGATTAGGTTAAACTCAATGCCCCCTGCTTCGGCTAACTGCTGGGATCACATCCTTTTAAAATGGCTGAAGGTACTGTGTGAACCATACCTGTTTACTGACCTGCCTTTCCCCACACTGCTGGGCATCCCCGAGTCTAGCCTTGTTCTCCCCACTTGTTTTTCTGTCTACAGGTTACACACCAGGCTGTAAACTCTGAAGGCACTTCAGGGCATCTCCTGCTGTTCACACCTGAGTTCTGTGCTCTTCTGGGTCGGTGATGACATCCAGAGCCTAGCTTCCCACAGGGGCAGCTGATCTAGTCACTGTGGCAACCTAGGAGTCAGGAAGGGGGAAGCTGCTCTTGGATGGGGCTGGAAGCCCACACCAGGCAGCCAGGAGCCTGGCACTGAGGTTGTCTAGACCAGACTGTTGGGGATCCCCTGGGAATGATAGCTGTCATTTTCCTCATGACTCTGGAGAGTGCCAGGCAACCAGAGTCTCAGTTAGAAACCTTATTCTTCCCTGAGTATGCCTGCTGGGGTGAAGGTCAGGCTGGGATGCAGAGTGGTTGGGGCTGAGTAGCCTTCACTCCCACTCAGGGCATGGGTACCCTTGGTCCCTAAAGGTCTGCCCTGCCCCCTGCATTTTTCACTGCATGGAGATCTTCTTCTAGAAATAGTTCAATCTGGTTTAAATTCTAGGTTTCTTCAGGAATTTGTAACAGGGATCCCCTTTTGCATAGTCGACTGTCAGAAGTTTCTGGGTGAGAGGAGACCTTGGTGTTCTTGGGACATTTCTGGGAATGTAGCCAGCAGGGGACCAGTGTCCCAGAGGTCCGTGTCTGGTGGTTCAGCCCTCACCCTGACTCTCAGACAGCTGTCCAATTCTGTACAAAGGTGGGACTGGGGGGGGGCAGCTCAGACGCTTGTCTATTGTGTGTGGGTTTCAGGGTTCCATCCCAGCACCTCACAATGAAAACCAAACAAAACCAATGCAAGTTCCATGCACCAGGCTACTGGCTGCAGTCATGTGGGGGTGGGCTTGGCCCGGGAGAGGTGAGGAAGCCAGCCTTTGGGTTTTTTGTTTTCCAAGACAGGGTTTCTCTGTGTAGCCCTGGCTGTCCTGGAACTCACATTGTAGACCAGGTTTGTAGCTCAGAGATCTTCCTGCCTCTGCCTCTGCTGAGATTAAAGGTGCGTACCACCATGGCCAGCTTTTTATTTATTTATTTTTTATTATATCTTGTTGAAGCCTTTGGGTTTTCATTCCAAATACATCACATCATCAGAAACTTACAGCAAGCCTTTATTCCTACATTACTTTTATAATTCATAATTTAATTTAAGAAATAAGAATGTATGAGAGAGGAAGAATTATTCCCCATGATCCATTAGCTGAGGCAATCAATGTGAATATCTGAGCATTTGTCTGCAGGCTTTTAAAAGGGGTTTGTTTTGAATATATAGTGAGAGCCACTTTTCAACAGGGCTTGGCTAAGTGCTCTCTGGCCGCTGGACTTCACAGAGCTTTTAAGCCACAGGCCTCTTCTGTCCCTGCAGCCGCCTCCTTCAGATGTTAACCTCACACACTGAAATGCAGGAGGAGTCCTGGGAAGTGAAACAGCCTGGGAGGGGTCAGAGGGGCTGAGTGCCCTGAGCCTGCTCTACCCACTCGGGGGACACTGCAGGGAAGTGCCCTTGTAGCTCACCACCGGGGCCCACGGGACCCACCCCCTGTCCCACGCTGTGGATTTCATGGTCCTGGAACTGTGAGCACCCCGGCTCCTGTCAACAGTTTCCCCTCAGCCCCACTATGTCTTTCTTTGTCTGAACACTGTCCCCTTGCCACCCCAGATGCAGAGGCCCAAGTCTGAACCCTGCCCCCTGGCTGAGGAGCCAGTCCCCAGGACAAGGCTGGGGCAGCAGAGGAGGCTTTCTTTCCCCCAAGTCAGATTCGAGAGACATGTCAATGTTCATATCACCTTCCTTGACTGGATTCGAATTCACCATGGAAACGCCTCTGAACCCATCTGTGTGTGTTTCCAGAGACTGAGGAGGAAGGCCCAACCGGAATGTGGGCAGCATCATCCCTTGGGCGAGGGTCCCTGACTGAATAAAGGGGAGCAAGCAAGCTGAGCACCAGCATGCATCTCTCTCTGCTTCCAGTCCAGCTGCCTCCCCCTCCCCCTGCCACGCCTTCCTCAGGCCACAATCATGATGAACGGTACTATCAAACTGAGCCCAAACCCTTTAGTCCTGAAGTTGCTTTTCTTGGGTATTTTGTAACAACAAAGAGGAAAACAACTAATGTACCCACCCGTCTGTTGGCGGTTGGGTAGGCTGGAAGGCCCTAGGCCTGGCTGGGAGGTGGAGACACTCCCCAGAGAGGGGAACACACAGTTCCAGGCAGGCCAGGCTGTCCTCTAGGGGACCCACGCTGGATGAACTCATGTTTTGATGGTGGCCCGTGGGAGCTGCTCTTGGGATGGTTAAACAGGCAAGAGGTAAACACATGCCAGGGTGACAGAGGAGGGTTTCATCGTAAGCACAATACAATGACAGCAGGACAGACTTGGGGACATGGAGTGGGGGGATACTCTCTCTGTACTTGTGGCCTCCGTGATCTGCCTCTCTGGGGCTTGGTTGGGGGGAGGGGAGTTTTGTTTCTTCCCTGGCTTCATTTTCCTCCCATCATCAATACAGTCTCACTGCAGCAAACTGGGAGAATTCAAAGGTGCCGGGTAGAGAACGACCCTTGCCCCACTTCCTCGGCCAGACTTCCTCACACTCAGAGCCTGAAGCCCTTCCCACAGTGGCTCTTCTTGCAGACTTGTTTACTGCCGGCTTCTTCCTGTTGCACTCCTAAGTCCCGTGAGAGCAGGGGCCTGTCTGCTGCTTGCGGGAACACACAGTAGGGGCTTTGTTTGCTATATGGTGGTTGATCGGTGAGCGCTTGTGCTCAGGTGTGATCACACAGTCCCTGCCATTTTGCACGGTTGATTCCTTCCCTTCCTACCCCTTTCTCCTTCCCTCTCCTCTCTCCTCTCTTCCCCTCTCTCCCTTCCTGTGCTGGCTAGTTTTAGGTCAGCTTGACCCAAGCTAGAGTCACCTGACAGGAAACAGCCTCAACTGAGAAAATGGTACCATAAGATTGGGCTGTAGGCAGGCCTGTAGGGCATTTTCTTTGTTAGTGATTGATGTGGGAGGGACCAGCCCATTGTGGGCGGAGCCACCACTGGGCTGGTGGTCCTGGGTTCTATAAAACAGGCTGTGCAAACCATGGGAGGCAGGGCAGTAGGTAGCACTCCCCCATGGCCTCTGCACCGGCTCCTGCCTCCTCATTCCTACCCTGCTCGAGTTGCCGTCCTTATTGCTTCTGAGGATGAACTGTTACGTGGGAGTATGAGTGAAGTAAGCCCGCCCTTCCTGTCTCCGTCACTGTTCTATTGCTGTGCAGAGACATCATGACCAACACAACTTTTATAAAAGAAAGAATTTAATTGGGGGGCCTTGCTTACGGTTTCAGAGGGTTAGTCCATTATCATCATGGGAGGGGCATGGCTGGACCATGGCAGTACTCATGATGCTGGAGCAGTCGCTGAGAGCTACATCTTGATCTGCAGGAGAAAGAGACTGGGCCTCTCATGGGCGTTTAAAACCTCAAAGCCCACCTCCACTGACACACTTCCTCCAACAAGGCCACACCTCCTAATCCTTCTAATCCTTTAAAACATTTCCACTCCCTGGTCACTAAGTATTCAAATATATGAGTCTATTAGGGCCATTTTTATTCAAACCACTATAGCTCCCCAAGTTGCTTTTGGTCATGGTGCTTCATTGTAGCCACAGTAACCCTCCCTCAGACACTTCTTTCTGCCTTGTCTCACTGGGCAGTCACGCTGGCCTCAGACCTGCAAACCTCTTGTCTTAGCCTCCTATTTGCTGGTGTTGCAGGTATAGACTGTTAACACCCAGCTTCCTATACTAATTTCTTTTAATCTGTTATATTTACTCCCCACATGATTGTCATTTTGTTGTTTTTTAATTTAAATATTATTATTGTGTGTGTGTGTGTGTGTGTATGTGCAACACGATATACGTGTGGCCATGTGTGTCACAGTGCACATGTGGAGGTCAAAGGACAACTTGGTGGAGTCATTCTCTTCTCTCTCTTCACTTTTTTTTTTTAAAAAAAAAGATTTTTTTTTAAATTATATACAGTGTTCTGTCTGTAGGCCAGAGAGAGCACCAGATCTCATTATAGATGGTTGTGAGCCACCATGTGGTTGCTGGGAATTGAACTCAGGACCTC
>CABHPH010149770.1:0-41318 GCA_902168325.1 Peromyscus nudipes
TTAAAAAAAAAAGTGTTTATCTCTCTGTCTTCATGTCTCTCTTGAGCACTCAAATGTGCCACAACTGTTGAAATGTGTCCCCCAGGGCAATGAAATTGCTGCTCCGTACCTGTCATGGCTTTCATCAGGGTGTGGATGCACGTGGTCTTCCCTGCTCCACTGGGTCCCAGGGTCATCATTCCATGCCTCACCCTCTGCGTTTCAAACAGCTGGATGACTTTCAGTTTCCAAGGAGGGTGGTTAATTAAGCCAGCTTCCTCAACCTGAAGCACAACAAAATCCCCGTGTTAGATAGCATCCACCGTGATCCAGATTTACTGAAGATGAGAGGTGGAGAAGAAATGGGGGGAGGGAAATGTGGATGAACGGCTGTGGAGCTTCTGTTTGCAAACAAAGAAAACAACCTGAGGGTGAATAATAGGGGTGACGACATAATAGACACCCAGGAGTGTGAGGACACTGACTTCAGTCAGACTGCCTCTTTCACAGCATTCAAATTCAAATTCATAAACTGTATGGTGTGGACTTAACCACAACTTAGAAAAAAAAAAAAAAACCTACCACACAGAACTAATGCATGCAAACACAGGCAAAGAGTGGACCAACATAATCAAACAATCATCCCAAGTTGGAAAGAAACACCTGCATCTCTTCGGGAACTGACCCATCAGTACTAATATTTTATTAAATGTAAGTCTGAGGAGAAACTTAAGAAAAGAGAACGAAATAGCCAAATGTATCTGGACCACTTGATTTAAATAATGATATTTATAACCAGAAAAATGTTTAGTAGGTCAGATTGATTGAAAATCCATGTAAATTCCAAGCCAGCTCAATACAAGCCAGCACACTGCACATTCATGGCTTCTATCTACTGAAAGCATGGAGTGAGGAGTTTCCAAACACTGTTCTAAGATTAACCTGCAGAACAAGATAATGAGAGTGCTACTTCCAACAAGGCAGAAAACGGAAGCCTCGAATGATCAATGTTCCATGAGGTACAACTTGTAGTCATGAAGTTGGAATCTGAGCCCAAAACATCCAGGTCTATGATCTCTCTATAAAATGACAATGTCATGCTTTAACTTGCTGTAAATCACGATTTTAAATTTTGACTAGGATAATGTTGAGTTCATGAACACCGTGGCTTTGTCCAGCCCAGAAGATGGTGTTCTGCACCTCTTCTCTTTTCCAGCTCCTGCATTCTTTCTGCACCCTCTTCCACAATGCTCACTGAGCTATAGAGAGGATGTGATATGTACAGTTCCACACCCATGGTCACGTGGTCAGCCCTGATTAAATTCAGGAAGTTGCAAAACCAAACAAGAAGACATGAATCCGGAAAGGGGGCTTATAGTAAAGATGGAGGTGGATAGGAGTGGGAAGTATATAAAAGGAAGTATAGATAAGGGTGATAAGAACATGTCATATACATTTATGAAATTATCAAACAATAAACTTAAGTAACAAAATATTAAAAACACAAAAATATTTTGGATACTGATCATGTATCTTTACATAATATACACTCTTCGGAAAGCTCATTCCTTACCAGCAACTGACGTAAGTCATCTTATAAATTACTTAGCCTTTTAGAAAGGGCTGTAATTAATTTAGCCAAATGATGAGGAAATATTTTTGCAGAATGAATTATTACTATTATAGATCAGTAAATGCAGACTTCAGAGTACTAATTCTAAAACAGAAATATACAGGAAGTACTACCACATTTGACTTGTATTGCAAATATTTTCAAGAAAATCAATTTTGTGTTAAAAACTAATGACGATGGGGATAAAACAGTATTTTTTTCCCCAAAATTTTTCTTCATGGAAGGCAAACTAAGGGGCAAGGCTGACACTGTTCATTTCCCCTCATAGAAAGACTCTAATCAATTAGACAGTAGCAAGTGTCCATAAATCCAGACACTTGACTAAGCACATTACAATGGATCCCTCCACCACAGAGACAACAAAAGACTACCTAAGTGTCCAGAAGACAAGAATGAATGTGGAGAAGTCACATGACATCACTGCAAGCAGAACGCAGAAACAAAAGCCTGGAGACCACTGTTGCAGATGCCAGAGTCAAGCAGAGGCTCAGCAGGAAGCCATTCAAGTCCCCCACAGACCCTGACAACTGCGACATTTTATTTCTGAATCTTGCGGAATGATTGCCACTAATGCAGAGGCCATTTGGATATGACTCACTGGACATGTGGCTGTCGGGGGAGCTTCATCAATGGCCTGCAGTGACTTCTTTTAGAAAGCTGCAGCCTTGGTGTCACTCTGGGGGCCACAGGTGAGGGTGAGGATGTTCCCCTTGATTCCCACCAAACTCAGAGAAATCAGACCCAGCGCTTGGTTCACCATGAAATGCATTACCTGTTTACCGATCGCTGTCTCCAGCTCTGGGTAGCCTGCTTTATCCAAAAGAATATTTGGGAATAGATCTTCAATCAAACTCAAAAACAGGGGTTCATCTTCATCAATCTACAAAGAACAAATTCAGAAATAAGACCAACTATTTTAGCACAAACACAGAATATACAGAAAGTTTGAAAACACTCAACACAGGCCAACGTGACCACTAGTAGATGAAATATAACCTCTATCAAATTTGAGTAATATGCTCCTCATGTTTCCCATAATTAAAAAGTTAAAATGAGAAGAGAAAAGAAAGAAATAAACAGAAGGAAAGAAAATCCTATGTACATTACAAATGTTTCATTAAATCCCCCATTCAGAAGACAGTAGTCTGCAATTCCTAATTTAGGCTAAAGAGATTATCTTAATGAAATATATTTGTAAATTTGTGAACTGGAATCTGGTTCATACTTCTTTCTGAAACAAAAACAGCATTTTGTCATTCCACAGTCATTGACACTAGGCGTTGATTATCAGTAGTTACTATAAGAATGAGAAATTAACTGGGCAGCGGTGGCACACGCCTTTAATTCCAGCACTTGGGAGACAGAGCCAGGCGGATCTCAATGAGTTTGAGGCCAGCCTGGTCTACAGGGCGAGATCCAGGACAGGCACCAAAACTACACAGAGAAACCCTGTCCTGAAAAACTGAAAAAAAAAAGAAAAAGAAAAGAGAAGAAAAAAAGAATGAGAAATGAGAAATTTTTACATCCTTGTAAAATTTAATACAGCTCCTTACCAGGCTCCAAAGATTTTTTTAAAAGCAAGTTTTTTGTTGTTTTGGTTTGGTTTGGTTGCTTGCTTGTTTGTTTGTTTGTTTGTTTGTTTTATCCACTATACAGAAATGATTTAAACTATTTGGGTCTTTAATGGATAGGTTTTTTAAATAATTTCTTATTGTATTTCATGGACATGTTTTGCCTGTGTATATGTGTGTGCCTCATGCCTGAGGAGGCAGCCACCATGTAAGTGCTGGGAATCAAACCTGGGTCTTCTTGAAGAGCAGCCCATGTTCTTAGGTGCTCTTGACTGCTGAGCCATCTCTCCAGCCCTGTATGTGGATTGTTTTTTAATCAATTCAATTCTACTGAAATAGAAATATTTCTAACTAGGTGTGAGCCATTTGAAAAGGAACTTCTCAAAATGTACAATTTAAGCTCTGATCTTTAGCACTTGATCTGAGAATTAGGCATTGAAATAAATTTAAATAAATATTTCTAAATCTGATTTGTTAAACTCATACTTAAGCAGGTGGAATACTTCCACGTGTGAGTCTCACCAGTTTGGAAAGATTCATGTCACGCAGCACACGCATTACGATGGTAGATTCCGTATCCGTGGGACTGGCTCTTTTTGCTGCCCCCAGGGTGCGCAGAACTGACAAAATGTTACGCAGACCAAAGTCATAATGGACCTGAAAAAAAGGAAGTGCTGGGCTTATTTCCAATACTATCCTACTCATGGAAACAATATGAATTTGGTGGAAAACACAGTCGTGATAATAAATTAATGCTGAGTCCCTTAAAGAAAAAAAAAGTATGCCATGTTTTGTTGATACTCAGGGGAGACCTGCCCTTTCTTAAACAGAAATGGAGAAGGGGTGGATTGGGGCATGAGAACAGAGGGAGGATGGGGGGACTGGGAGGAGAGAAGGGAGGGGAAACTGTAGCTGGGATGTAAAACAAATAAATTTATTTTTTAAAAAAGTAGAAAAATTCTCTTTATTAATACACTTTTGGAAAAACTGAAGACTATTTGAGAGTCTTTCCTTCTACCATCATTAGCCTAAGTCCTCAGTTTAAGACTAAGATGAGTCTAGACAGGGGGAAAGTAGACATTTCCTCTTAGACTGTGACATCCCCTTTGCCTTCCTCTCAAACATTCATACACATGAAAATGTATTTGTGTCTCTATAGCTAAAATTCAGGACCAGAACTAAACTCAGACACTACACTCTTAAACTTTTGCTAATAATAAAGGGCTATTAAACATGAGGAAAAGAAGCCACATTCTAGGATCACCTGGAGGAAGAGTCCCGCTAAATCTGGAGCCATGCCCCAGCTTTGCGCTTAGTGTAGTAATTAGGAAAGTTCTACATTCCAAATGTTAGCATATATGAGGTGAATAATTAAAATTCCATTACCCAACCCCCGTGGAATTATAGCTGGCAGTTCTAAAAATTAAAAATGGAGCAACCAGGCCAGGTGCACAGGCAGAGCACAGCCTATGGTCCCAGCACCTGGAGACTGCATCAGGAGGATTTCAACTTTAAGGCTAAATGGCAAATTCTAGCACACACTGGTCACATCATGAGACATTGTCTTAAAAAGGTAAGAAGCTGACCTTCCATATGATGCAACAAGCCCAGTCTCAAAGTGATGTTTGAACAACTCTGTTTAACATTGATATTTGACTAGTCACAAAAAAACAGAAGTAGGGAGCAGCCCAATGCCCAGCTGCCCTGCAGCAGATGAATGGAGAATCGAAACAGCATTTTCACACAGTGGAGTATTATTTCCACACATAAAGAAGGCAGTCCACACCACCTCACAGATGAACCTTGAAGATATTATGCTAACTAAAGTATGTCAATCACAGAAGAACAAACACTGTAGGATTTCACTTACATGAGTTATCTATTAAGTTCCAAGACACAAAAATTAGAATAGTGGCTACCAGAGGCTAGAAGGGGGAAGAAGGAAGCAGTCAATTTGCAGAGTTTAGTTATAATAGAAATTATGAAAATTATCAGTAAATCTATTTGTTGTAAACACACTTAACACCACTGAACTGTATACTTGAAGTGGCTGATATAGTAAGTTATGTGTTTTACCATAATAAAGTCCTAAGTACATGAAAACAAAATTAAAATTGAAAGTCATTGGCTAACCCACATGGAGATGCTGCACCTAGCTCAGTGTTTGTGCATTGAGGGTGGAGCACGTGAAAGCACACAAGGTCAGTTCCTGCCTTCAAGGAATTCACGGTCTTAAGAAGAACAAAGAAATAAAAGTGTAAGGGAATGTGCACCAAAGTGTCAGTGGATGAAATTAACCCAGTGAAACTTCCTTTCAGAACTGGAATTGTGTTAAATACATGGGCCTGAGGAGTATCTGCCAGGGGATGGCTGCTCTGTAGGCATGGATTCCTGTCATTTCCTGAGGGCTCTGTGGTTGTGACTATAGGAGTGAGGCAGGTGGAACACAGAAGCAGCGACAGGAGTTGGTGACGTTCTCTGCATTCAAGAGACAGAAGGGAGAAGATAATTCAGGAAGAGTGAGATGCCATCACAGCTCTGGCCACCACCTTCGGAGCAGTCTTGGAACACACATAGGACCCACTTAAGATGGCTTCAGAGCCTCAGACATTCTGAAATATTGTCCACTGTTTCACGTCACTAAGCTTGCTGCTAAAATCATTACTCGGTGATAGAAAATTAATACAGATACAATAATTAACTCATGTCTCCTAGCCGTTAACTCTCATGGGGGCTTTATCTGATATCCCAAACATATGGGAAACTATCAAGAGATTTACAGCAGAAAAGGCAATTAGTCAAGCTTGGTTAAATACATGGGTGAGCTTGGGAGTAAGAAGAGTCAATGACTCATAAGTTCCCGAAAACTATGGTACACCATGATTCAGATACAGGATACGTAAATTGCTAACAGCAATACCATTCATCTTATAGCTCTTAAGTCAGTTTGCAGAGTAAACTGCATCACTTCTATGCTAGAAGTAGTAATTTCTTTAAATGTACTTCTTAACAAAAGTCTAGAGAATATCAATTTTGTGGGATCTTGGGAGATAGCTCTGTAGGCCACATGCTTGTTGTGCAACCATAAGAGCTGACATCAGTCTGGAAACCTATGCATAAAAAAATGCCAGGCATGGTAGCACATACTTGAGTTCACAGCACTGGGAAATCAGAAACAGGCAGGTCTTTAATGCTCACTGGCCCTAGCTTACTTAGTTAGCTCAAGGCCAGTGAAAGACTCTATGGCAAAAGCTGAGGTAGACAGTACCTTAGGAACAGTGCATGGACCTGATCTTTGGCCTCCATGAATGTGAACACACAATGCACATGTACCTGCACACACACACACACACACACACACACACACACACAATCAGCTTTGTCATTTTAAACTTAGTGTCAGAGTTACCTTATTAAGAGTTCTAATCCAAGCTGAGAAGCTATTGGTAATTGGTGGCTTCTGGGAGTGGTTGAGGTGGTTTTTAACAGGAATACAGCTGGAGAGGCCACCCATGCTCCAGTAGAGAGCCCTACACCCATGCACATACTGGAAGCAGTATGTAGACTCAGTTGATTTTTTTTTTGAAAAAACACATGAAATTTGGAGAGAAAAGTAGTAAAGGGGATAAAGAAAGAATTGGAGGAGACATAATGTGGGCTGGATTTATTAAAATACATTATCTGCATATATGAAATTCCCAAACAATTTTTTAAAGAACTGGAAATATTCTAGTGAACAGAAAGATGAAATGTGACCAACCACATAAAAAAAAAAAAAAACTTCAGAATAACACACCTGCTTCGAGAGCTGCTCCTCACACAGCTGGTAGAGTGTGAAAAATTTCCTGGCCAGAACTACATTGTCAATGAAGCCACAGCTGGCCAATTTCACCCTGATGATAATCTGACGGTCAGGGACCATCATGGCCACGGATCGGAAGTTTATCTTCAAGTTTTCTGGGAGTTCCTGGCGCCCCGCATAGCCAGGGTTCTAAATGGAAGCAAAACCCAAGGATGAATGACAAACACACTCCTGGAGTGACTAGGACACACTGGCATGATATTAAAAGATTCATTATGCACACAACACAAATCTGGAATGTCAATTGGGAGCTCATTTACATATCTTACTCTTCTATTGCCTGGACAGACTAAGTCATGAGTTATTAATACAAGCTTTGTTTAGCGCTTAAAGGCTTTCAAACAGGAATGATAATTACAATCTCAATTTTCATTCCTGAAGCGCAGGTGACACAGAACTAGGGAGAGGTATGGGCACTGTGACAAGAAGACTGAGTTTCAGTGGCTCGCCTAGCAGTTCCTCACCATAGTTAGAAAAAGTCCAAATTCTGGGTTCATGGTCACATTATCTCCATCAGTAAAAATGAAAGATCTTTTCCGCTCCTTTTTGCATGTGAGAATAATGGAGATTTGCTGGGCTGCTACGGAGAGAACTGGTAGATCGATACGGTTGAATTCGTCAAAGCAACCCCAGGACCCAGACTGTGCCAGCCCTTAGAAAGGAAATTAAACAGAAAATCCAATTAGTATATCATTTCTGAAAACCAGGAAAACGGATATTACGCAGCTGCCAAAATGAACCAGAGATCAGTTTATTCAAAACTGAAGTCAGGAAATAAACAGTGCATGGAGAGGCCCAAAACGGCCAGCAAGTTGGCAACTTGTCTGTAAACATCCAACCCACGGTACTGACAACAAGTGCCTAACAAAAGGCAAATCACATCCACCTAACACTGCTCAGACTGAGCTTGTCAAATAAAACAACCTGGAAAAAGAACACCAAAATATACCCCGTTCTTGAACGAAGTAAACAAATCTTGCTGTTCTTGTTGCTGCAGATGGAATCAAGTCTCCCACACGCTAAGCTTGTGTTCCCAGTGGGCTGCATCACCCACCCTGAGAGAGAAATCTTATCTTTAGGTTTGTTTATGTCTTTAAAGTATATAGGTATTTTGTCTGCATGTACATCTGCACACCAGAAGAAGGCATCAGATTCCATTATAGATAGTTGTGAGCTGCCATGTGGTTCTTGGGAATTGAACTCAGGACCTCTGGAAGAGCAGAGCAGCCAGTGCTCTTAACCACTGAGCCATCTCTCTAGCCCTCAGAGATAAATCTTAACAAGAAATTTCACCTGGCCTGGTATTTCTCAGTCAGTGAAAGACACAGGGCTCACCTTTGAATATCCGCCCAAGTCCTCGGAAATCCATCTGGTCTGAGCAGTTGAAAACCACAACATATTTCCCAAGACACCGGCCCATATCCTTGGTGGTTTCTGTCTTGCCTGTTCCTGCAGGACCAGCAGGGGCTCCTCCCATGCTCATTCCTAGAGCTTGAGCCAATGTGATGTAGCACCTGTGGGGCCAAGTTGTCTTTAGAAACTTGCTACAGCATCCCAAAGGCACTCAAGTCATCACAGAGAAATGAACCTGTGCATGATTAAAAGATGCAGGAAGAGGGCCAATCTCCCTATACCTAATTTTCAATGCTACATCCTAAGACAAATGCCCTCATGCATGTTGAGATATGCTATGGAGAAAGAAGGAGGAAGTCTCTGTCCAAATAAGTTTAGGAAGTCTGTAAAAAGTTAGATTTCTTTACTGACATTTTTCAGGCTTTATGTTCATGATAATTATTGGGAATGTATAAGCATGAAAAAAGAGTGTAGAGCATTGCCAACATTTATTTGGCAACTCTTCCCTAGAAATCTATCCATATCAAAAGAATGACATTTAGACAGTCTCACTGATCATGAGGGAAATGCATATCATTATATATCACCTGGCACCCTAAAGGAAGGATGTTACTAAAAGAGTAAAGGCAAGCATTGTTGAGGAGATTGCATACTGTTGATGAAGATGAGGCTTGGTGAAGTCACGATTGAAAACTAAATGAACTTTCCCAAAAAAAATGAAAAACAGCACTAACACACACCCTAACAATCTCCCATCTCAGTGCATACACAAAAAAGATGAATTCACCCCTTCATGAAAGTGTCTATCCTGCAACGTTCACTGTAGGCAAGAAAAGGCCCAGTTGTCAGCTAATGGATATTTTGATACCCACAAAAAGGCCCAATTGTCAGTTAATGGATGAATGAACTTTTCAAAATATGGTTTTATACAATGGAATACTTTTTAGTCTTTAAAAAGAAAATCCTACCATTTGCCATACAGGAGTAGACCCGAGGAAATTTTACTAAGTAAAAATAAGCCAGACACAAAAATACAAATACTGCATGATTTCACTCACATATTAGGAAGAAAGTGGGCAGAATACATAGAGAATAAACCAATAGTGGCCAAAGGCAGAATAGAGACAGGAAATAAGACATAGGGCAGATGATTCAACATATCTATTTTGTAAGGTCAGTAAATACAGACAGTTGATATACAATGGGATTATAGTTAATAAAACTTTATTGTCCTAGGAGTCTTCATCAAAATTAACAGATTTTAGCTGTTCTCTCCAAAATGAGTAACCGTGAGCTGCTGGCTGTGCTAACACGCATCACTGTCATAACTACCTCCTATCCCTGTCTACTATTCCATTCTGTTGTAATCCTCAAATATACATAAGAAAGAACAAAAATAAATGATCTAGCCGTGGTAACACAAGCTGTACTCCCAGAGGCAGAAGGATGAGGAATCCAAGATCAGCCTGGGCTACATAGTGGATTCAAAGTTAGTTTGAGCTGTGTAATGAGATTCTGGTTCCAAAAACCCAAACTCTTGGGATGCAGCTAGGTGGGAGAGTGGCTACCTAACATGCCCAAGGCTTTGGGTTCAACTCACATCATGAGAAAAACAGAAAAATAAGTACATTTTATTTGTCAGATTGGGAATCACTTAAATAGATTCCTTGTCTGATGAATCTAAGAGCTCACAGTTCCACATCCTTGATTTAATTTCATTTAATGTTTTATGAGTGTGAATGTATGCATGTGTGTAAGTTTATGTGCATCATGCATGAGCAGGAGCCCACAGAGGCCACAAGAAGGTACTGGATCTGCTGGCACCGGATCTACAGATAGTTGTGAGTTTTGATGGGGTTGCTAGGAAGTGATCCCAGATCCTCTGCAAGAGTAGCTAGTGCTCTTAACACGTGAGCCATCTTCCCAGGTCTGCATGACCTTAGTTTTAAACAACACACTGCTAAATAATAACATTCCAGCATCTGCAATGCTTTCCACATCTTACCATATGAGAATAACACGTGAAAGATTTGGTGAGCAAAATACAGGAAAGCCTATAAAGGAAAAATTTTACCCTAAAAATATGCTGATAGATTCCTTAATTCCCAGCACCACCTGGTGTTGCCAAAGAAAACAATCCTTAAGCTAGGGAAGCTTTGTTTCCTATGGCTGAATATAGTGTCCAGAGGGACCTGAGAAAGAACTCAGAGAAAAAGAGGCAATTTACCCAGCTTACAAGGGGAAGTGAACATCGAGTACACAGACTGGGGTCTCCCAGGTTCTCTACTAGAAATAAGTTTCTGAAAACCAGGTGAGCAACCAGCCTGGCCAAGGAGGAAGAAGCCTGGTGTGAAAGCAGATGGACACTTGCACTCATGTCCCTGTTTCCCTCTAGGGAAACGCCGAATTCCCCACTTGCATTTCGCCATTCCTTTCCAAGCAGTCTTTAACAACCACTACCTACACCATGATCTCCATGTTATCTCATTAAAACCCCAGAGTAACCTGCAAGAAGTCCTTGATCCCACCTTGGGAAGGGAAAACAGATGAGATCTCCATGAGTAAACTGGGGATGAGGGGGTGGGATATTAGAGGGGAGGGGATAAGGGATGAAAACACAAGGGAACAGGATGGGTCGAGCTGGGGGAGGGACAGAGTGGAATGTATGGGAGTAAGGGAGAAACCTGGTGTTATGGAAATTCCCAGGAATCCACAAGGACAACCCCAGTTTAGACTACTAGCAATAGTGGAGAGGGTGCCTGAACTGGCTTACCCCGGTAATAACTGTCATCATAGAGCCTTCATCCAGTAACTGATGGAAGCAGATGCAGAGATCCACAGCCAAGCACCAGGCCAAGCTCCAGGAGTCGAGTTGAAGAGAGGCAAGAGGGATTATTTGAACAAGGGGGGTCAAGATCATGATGGGGAAATCTACAGAGACAACTGAGCCAACCTTGTGGGAACTCACAAACTTTAGATCAACAGCTGTGGAACCTGCATGGGACCGGACTAGACCCTCTGAGTATGGGAAACAGTTGTGTAGCTTGGTCTGTTTGAGGGGCCCCTGACAGTGGGATCAGGATCTATCACTGGCCCATGAACTGGCTTTCTGGAGCCCACTACCTATGGTCAGACACCTTGCTCACTCTTGATGCAGCGGGGAGGGGCTTGGTCCTGCCTCACCTGAATGTACCAGGCTTTGCTGACTCCCCTTTTTGAGGAGGGAATAGGGGAGTGGGTTGCAGTGGGGAGAGAGAGAAGGGATGAAAGTAGAATCTGTGGTTGGTTTGTAAAATGAATTTAAACCATTTAAATAAATAAATAGAAAAAAAATCCCTGATTCCACTTCACAATGAGGAAAGAGGCTTACACAACGGAATGATTTTGCTCAGGATCTCAGAAGAGCTGATGCTTATTCTAGCCTATGGCTGCAAGCCAAGCTCTTTCTGTTAGACTCAAGGTGCATCCAGCCTTCAAGATAAGGAACCAACTCTGGCCATTCACTGCTGCCCTGCAGAGCTCTCTACACCTGTGAACATGGGGCAATTGTTGTCGCCATCGCTATTATGTATCCATAGCATTATAGGCGCTTCTTATCACATGTAAAGAGATGTGCTTTCTGCACCTATTGATTCTAAAGTGCTCCAAAGTTTCTGAAGGAGGATAACAGGGCACATGCACCGGCAGGAAATTCCCTGTGTTGAGAATTGGAGTTAGTTACAGACTTTGAACTAGGACACACATATTTGCTTAAGAGGAGCTGAAAGGAAAAGTTACTAAACAATGTGCACTCCGTGATTAAGAAAATCAATAAACCAGGTGTGGTGGCACACTCCTGTAGTCCCAGCACTAACTAGACTGAGGCAGGACAGACGATGCTCATGAGTTAAAGTCATCTTGGGCTGCATATTTTCAGACCCATCTGAACTGCATCATTAGATCCAAGACAGAGAGAGAGAGAAACAAAGACAGAGACAGAGAGACAGACAGACACAGAGACAGAAAGACAGAGAGACAAACAGATATAGAGAAAAAGAAATAGTGAGAAACAGAGAGAGACAAAGGGAAGAAGAGATAGATAGATAGATAGATAGATAGATAGATAGATAGATAGATAGATAGATAGATAGATAGATAGACGGACAGACGGTAGGTAGGTAGATAGATAGATAGATAGATAGATAGATAGATAGATAGATAGATAGGTAGATAGGTAGATAGATAGATAGATGATAGATAGATAGATAGATAGATAGATAGATAGATAGATAGATAGATAGATAGATAGACAGATAATCACCTATCTATATACCTCAGCTGGGTACATACAATTCCTCCTTATCCATCTTCTGAGGTTACCATTATCTAAAGTCTACAAACTGAATATTTTAAGAGAGCTAAAGACATATTTGTATAACTTTTATTATAATTCATTTTATCATTAGTTACTGGTAATCTCCTGCCATGTATAATTTATAAATCAAATCTCAACATGAATTTGTATGTATAGGAAAAAGTAGTATACCTAGAGTTGAATACTGTTTGGGATTTCAGGCATCAGCTGAGGATCATGGAACATACACCCCACAGATAAGGTAGATATCATGATTTTAATACAAAACACTCCTTTAAGCTCATATAATTGATGGTACTATTGCCAGATGATTGGTTTTGGAGCAATGATTGGATCTTCAAGCCTCTATCCTAATCCATGGGTTAATACCTTGATGTATTTATAATGTGTTGGAATTAGTGGGGCCTAGATGGAGGAAGTAGCTCACTGTAGCTCACTGAGGGGTGTCATTAGGGTATATATCTTGCCTTCTTCCTCCTATATTCTTCCTTCTGCATAGCTCCTGTCCATCATGAGGTAAATAAGCTCATCTACCACATGTTCTCACAATCATTATGTTCTGTTCAAGTGCCCAGGGCCAGGAAATCACATGCTGCCCCTCTGACAGCAGAAGCCAAAATCAAGTCTTTGGATTCTTCTCTCAGGTTTATATCACATCTGCTCCAAAGCAACTAATATGGGACAGGGTACGGGGGGGGGGGGGGGGGGGGGACGAGGGGGGGGAGCGCTTTTATGCATGATCTATTGTTCATTCAAGGATTCCAAAACAAACAAATGGGAAGGGTCAGAAGTCTTGCCCAAGACACCACAGCTGTGAAGGATGGAGTGAAGGAGTCATAGAAACTATGTGGCTGTGTCATAGGAAAACACATTGTGATTTTCTGTATGTCTGTCAACAGGATGCTCTATTTACCCTTGATTTCGTCTGGCCTCTGCCTAAGTGACAGTGATAGTGAGGACATTCCAGCCTCCTCTGCATGTACTCAGAAGTGGAAGGAGGATGGTTATTAAAATCATCATGAGTTTTTGGGAAAAGGTAATATGTGTTGTTATCATGTGATGATGGCCATTTGACCATCTGAAATGTCAACGGGTCTTTCCCTGTGATGTGAAGCTCCTCAGCTGCCACGGCTGTCAGATTTCACAGGTCAGACAGTAAAGGCTGACAGTACATGCCAGTACCTCCAGAACTGTACCTTTATAAGACATTTGTTTTCGTTAGGAGCTTTCTTACTGTAAAAGGACAGAAAATTCTGTACTCTGAGCTAGCAGCCGAAAATGATGCCTCACTTCTCACACATTCAAGCTGAAGAAATGCAGATAAGCGGGCCCAGGGGTGAAAGTCTGTGATGAATTTCAGAACTGTCTGCACTTACAGTTGCAAATACTTGCTTTGCTTTCAAGGTTCTCTGGTTTTTAATGGTGAAATAATCGAGTAACAAAAAAGATTGGACCTGACACATATATGTGAAAGTTGGGATTTTGGCAAATAATTATCCAATATGTGCATAAGAATAGCAAGTGAACTAAAAATTTAAAAACTTAGAAAAGCTTCCCACTCCCAATTTTCTACTTTCTCTTCTTCTATTTACTTCATCATAAAAAGCTAATTAGCCAATGAGCATTTCTTCTATTCCTCCAGAAGTGTTTATTTAACAACTGTTATGTGACAGAGACATTTTAATGAATTCATCTCGTGAAGCCTGACTCAGGAACCTTGCATTATCAAGAAAGAAAGGAGATTAATTTAAAATAACAGTTAAAAGGGGGAAATCTGGGTCAGATGTTGTGGGGAACAGGAATCACTGTATCTGGCTAATGTCAGATTTACAAGATCCCTCCGAGGTGGCATCTGAGCAGAGAAAGGAAAGCCGTGAAGAAGGGAGGCAATTCTCTACCAGTCAGAGTATTTCAAATGCAAAAGCCCTGAGCCAAGACTGTGCTTGTCTGTTTGAGAAACCCCAAAGAGCATATAGATGGAAGTGAATAAGGAAGGCAAGAGAGAAGTGGCCAGGGCAGCTTGTGCCAGGTTTCCTAAGCTGATGTGATGGTTACCTTGACTTTCTGTGACATGGGACCAAAGTAAAGGGTTAGAGCTAAAGGGGTGACACAATATCACTTACATTCTGTTGTCTGTCCTGCAAGCAGGCAACAGGACACAATGTAGGGAAACCAGCTAAGAGACTACGCCAATAATCTAGGTGGGGGGTTTCGGTGGATCACAAATGGTTACAGCAAAGGGTTAAAAGGGCCATCACATTTCAGATACTGATGATAGACTGGATAATGGATTAAGAGGATAGACTTTAAGGGTGCACCAAGGAGTTCTTGCTTGGTGAAGTAGAGGTAGCAGATCCCAGAGTTAGGAGATGGATGCCACTACATCGATAAAAATAAGAGGTCCAACTACTAGCATAAAGAAGATAGGAGAAAATCGAACAAGGTGTAGTTAGCCTATGAGCATCCAGAGGGCCATGTCATGTCTGCAGGTGAATGGCATATATATACCTATGGTGATATTGTGTTCCCCAATATATTGTTGAACCTAATAAACTTGTCTGGGGTCAGAGAACAGAACAGCCACTAGATATAGAGGCCAGGAAATGGTGGCACACACACCTTTAATCTTAGTATTCCAAAGGCAGAGATCCATCTGGATCTCTATAAGTTCAAAGCTACACTGGAAACAGCCAGGCATGGTGACACATGCCCTTAATCCCAGGAAGTGATGGTAGGAAACAGAAAGGTATATAAGGCGTGAGGACCAGGAACTAAAGCCTGATTAAGCTTTTAGGCTTTGAGCAGCAGTTCAGCTGAGATCCATTTGGATGAGGATTCAGAGGCTTCCAATCTGAGGAAACAAGATCAGCTGAGAAGTTGGCCAGGTGAGGTTAGCTGTGGCCTGTTCTGTCTCTCTGATGTTTCAGCATTCACCCCAATAACTGGCCTCAGGTTTGATTTTATTAATAAGACCTTCTAAGATCCATGCTACACATACCAGGAGCTAAGGGAAGGTGCTCTGGCAGTATTCAGTTTGGGGTCAGCATCTAGATGCTATTAAAAGTCATGTGAGATCTGTGCAGTGCAGCTAGAGACAAGAACCCCGATGTGCAATGGAGGAACAAGCAGTACGAGGAGCCACATGAAATCAAAAAAGGAGGCAGCCCAATGATGCCAGTACTGACGATTACACAAGGAAGGTGAGGCCACAACTCACATGGGATGTGACAGCCTGAGGTGTGAGTGACTTTCACAAGAACACTTGAAGGGAATGTGACGTGTAATAGAATAATGTTGCCCCCCAAAACGCCCATATTCTAGCCTCTGAACACTATGAGCACACCACCTAATATAGCTAAAGGGACTTTGAAGACATTATCAATGTGAGGACCTTGGGGTAGACAGATTATCCTATCCCGGGCTACCCAATGGATTCAGTCCATTCTGAGGAAACAGGAGACAGAAAAGCATGTCAAAGACACAAGAGGGATGAAGGTGAGCTGCAACGGACAAACGGCATGAGTTCAGCTCCCTGTGCTTCTCAAGGTGAAGGAAGAGATCACAAGTCAAGGAACAAGGTAGCTCTCTGGAGCTGGGGTGGTCTTCTGCTCAGTCAGTGAGAAGTGAGGATCTAGGTCCTACCTACAACCAGGAGGGTTTCTGCCAACAACCTGAAAAGGTGGGAAATGGCACCCCCTTGTGTCTCTAGGAAGGAATGCAGCCCTCTTGTGATTTACGGAAGGGTAAAATAGATTTGTGAGGTTTAAGCCTCTGAACTTGAGATGATTTGTTATGGTAGCAGTATAAAATTCACACTGTGAGTCTGAACAGAGTACGTTCAAGACAATCAGGGTAGAAAAAAATTGTACTTTTGGAGGGGGGGATGTGGAGAGCACAGAAGTGGGAAGGAAAATGGAGGGTTGCAGGAGGGTTTTCCAGACTGAAGCGAATGCATTATGTAACACGTTGCTGACAGTGGCCTAACAAAAGGCAGACACTGATGACTATCTCAGAGAGGACATCATGACTCTCACTAGGTCAGGAAACAGAGATGGAAGGTCTGACTCGGCTGCCCTTCTTCTTTTCACTTCTGATCCATTCTGAGACCCTCGTCCATGGGATGGTGAAACCACTCTCAGTTAGCTCTTGGAGGGAAAAACCCTCAACCACAACTAAAGGTGTTGACAATGGATGGCCTGAGTGTTTCTTAATCCACCCAAACGGACAACTGTAATTAGCCAGCATGAGTGCAGGTGACGGGCAAAGGGAAAGAAATGGCAGCTGCCACCTCCCTGCCCGTACCCCTCCAGTCTTCCTGCTTTCAACTGTGCTTTACTCCATTTTTTTCCTGCTTTTTAAAAAACACCTTAATTGTTTCTCCAAAGAACAACAGGTGCTGAAGTTAATAAAGTGACCTTCGCTGCCCACTGTGATTCACACCTAGTGGCACACAGTAATTAATTCCTTTCTTGTCCATCCACAGACACATTTACACTTTGCCCCTGTAAGACTGGACGCAAAAGAAGTGAGGTCTGTTTCAACCACAAACCTGAATCCCAGGTGAAGACACAGGAAAAGGGAGAAATACTAACTTTCAAAGGACTGGCTATGAAAGAGCTGTGGGCAAAAAAAGTCCCCTGAACCACCATAGGGACTGAAATGCTAAGCCGAGGAGAAGAGGGCTATGGAATGACAGAATCCTCCCGTCACCTGTCTGTGAGTGGAGTTATGACAAGCCTGTCAGTGCAGCCTAAAAATTCATTCTGGTATATGAAAGCCACGTCTGTGATGTGGATCATCATCTTGTCAGAATCTTCCTTAAAATAAAATCGGCACTGTTTCAGCCACTCAAAGTCCGCAGGGCTCTTGACATGCATGTGGCACTGAAATTCAAAAGGCGTGTGTTAGACCAGAGATGAGTCGCTTGCTAAGTAGACACATTCGCATTTGCACAGACCACAGAGTCAAAAGGAGAAAAACGAAGTAGGTGAGAGACATCAAGTCTCTTGTCGTCTGACCCAATCAGTTATTGATCAACAAAAAAGCGACTTGAGATGCTATGGGAACGGGAGGAATCAAGACCACTCCAGCTAGGTTGCTCAAACTGAAATGACATTACAGTTCAATAATACGAGAGTCATTTCTATAATTGCGCCCCTCATGCACAGTACCATATATCTGAACCATGAGATTCAATCTATGAGAGTACAAAGACAAAGCCACAATCACATGGCAAAAAAGGAATCTCTTAAGAAGATGATGAAATCGTAAACTTTTTTTAAACCATTTTTTGGTTTGTTTGTTTTTTCTTATGAATTTTCAACAGATCAAAAATCCTAACATTTAAATGGCAGGTTAATATCTAGCAATGGTTTCATTTAAAATTTTTACCAAAATTTTAAGACACTTTAATCATTTCTCTTTGGCAAATAAGAAATCTAAAATTACCCTGTGTCCTCTCTTTCTCTGAGAATCAAACAGTGCGCTTAGCTATTAGGCAAGAAGATTAACACAAAATAGCACAAAAATGCAGTCTTTTGATTCCACTACATCAGGACCAATCTTTCATAATCTTTTTTTTTTTTACATAATGGGTCTGAGACACAATCCAGAAAATTATTATGAATGTAAGAGCCTCTTGCCTCTTACCTAATATTACATTTTATAGAAGAGGACAACTCTAATTTCTTTTCACACCTCACATCACTATAACTATGGATCTCCCCTTATCCATCCGTTTATACTTTCAAAGGCAAACTCTGCGACATCTGCTGCAGTAAGAAGGGCCACTTTGCAATCAACAACATAAAGGGCGGTACGATTTGTGAAGGATGTGATTTGTCAAATCTGACAAAGAAGCCTTAAACAGCTCTACTACCAACATGTTTTATAATTTCTGCCCCCAAGAAACCGGTAATCTTCGATCAATAATTACAAGGGAAACGAGAAAGAGAACAGCTTTTCGGGGCACCACATGACATTTTAGCATCTGAAATAAACACAAAGAATTTTAAAGTAGTGTCTCATTACAGAATATGACTGAAATTTCAGCTTATGGCTGAAAAGAGAGTCTGACATGTATGCTCTGATATCAGTATGCCTGTGCCTGAATTGGACGTTTTTCACAAATTAAGTCTTATCACTTCAGTGGGTGAACACAGATGATACCTAGAGTTTTCTTTTCTGTTTATGATAGAACATTTATAAAGCATTTACCAAGTCATCAAAGATGTCCCTTTGGTGCACATGAATAGTAATCAGCGTCTCATATTTAACTCGTTCCATGGAACTCAGGTCCTTTGTAGTAATGTCGATCAGCGTGTTCAGTAACTCTAGAAAGGACTGGTTGGTCCTTTGCATGATTTTCTTATCAAACTTGGCATTTCGAAGGGCTTCTTCTGAGTCCCGGGTCCATATCATCTGAATTCCTAATAATCCAACCTTGTAGAGATTTTAAACAAAAGAGGCTAAGGCTTTATAAGAGTATATATAGTATATTTACAATTTGCATAGAATTTACATAGAAGTCACTATAATGAATCACTATGGTTACTATGCAAATGAATAGCTCTGATTATATAAACTTCCTTGATTTATTTCAAAGTCTGTGGACTCGATTCATTTTATTTATCTAATGCATAAGTACTGGAAGCCCTCTGGTGTGTCTACATCTCTCTTGGGATCTTAGATCCCACAGGTTTAGCTCACACTTCTCTCTAAATAGACTTTTAAGTCACATGCAGATAAGGAATTAAATTGGCTTTACTCAAGTAGGCAAGGTGTTTCTACATAGTAGACACCCATACAATCCAAACCAAAAGGCCTAAGAAAAATCACTTCCTGTATTTTAATACTAAAGAATATTTTTTTCTAGTTAAGGGTGCTCTGAGTACACTTTTTGATCTATGTACATTGTTACATAAGTATATTTGTTAAGAGGAAAACTGTTTTAAGTTAAAGAAAATATGTCAAATATCTCTGTAACCCCAAATCACATTTAAGAATATAATTATATATGGCCAAATAATCAACAGTTGAAATCTTTAAGCTTATCCATATTTGGTCTTTATGAAAACCCTAATATTCAGCCGGAATAAAATTACACCATTTATGAGGCTTATAATAGGCAATATCTAAGATTTAAAATGACTATTTGATCAAAAAAATAATTTCCAATTTCAATACACTGACCTGGGCAGGGAAGGAAGAAAGAAATTCAATCAGTTGGAAACCTGTTTCTTGAATATTTGCAGCTGCCTGGCGAATCACAAGATGTAATGAGGACTGAGATTCCTCCAGCAGGGAATTAAGCCAGACTTCTACATTGCCCTCTGCCATCACAGGTTTGTCCAATTCAATTGTCTCTCCCTCCCGAGAGGAAACTGACAGGATTCGATCATAGATCTATGTTAGAAGATAAAAAGATCGCCATATTCATATAAAATAAGAAATACCTTTCCTCTGTGCCCTCTTGTCAGGGTTACCCTGCCCACAAAAGTTTAGGCACAAATCATAAAACAGACGGTAAAACAGGACATAAAGTCATTTCAAAACAACCACAAAGAGCTGGCTTTAAAAATCCAAAGAAGAAACCCAAGTCAATTTCAGCTCATCAGTACACGAAAGGACTGGGGTTGTTTCTAAAAGAAATACTTAATACAAATGTGCTGGTGGAAAAAAAAAAAAAAAGAAAAGAAAAACCTCTAAAATCCTCCAAGCAAAGTGGAGCTCACGGAGAGGCTGTAACTCCACACCACATGATTATTGGGTTGACATCAGGAACGGCCTGATCAATACGATGATGAGAACAAAGCCATTACAAAGTCATTCCGATTCTGTATGGAGCACGGTGCTCTCTGCAAGAGGGGACTCTCAGGTGTCTTCTGATCAAACCCAACCCCTGTTCCGCTCATTTCATTCCGTCTCCAGGCGGCACAGCGTCACGAGAAGAGCGTGCTGTCTGGAGTTCAGGACCTAGATCTGATGGACCTCTTCATTGAGGACAGCACTAAGACTAAATTTCTTGTCTGCATTGGCCATTAAAAGAAGGCACCTGTCCTGCATCTCCACCTACCTCCCACTGTGCATGACAAACAAAATGAGATAAAGGAAATGCAAATGCTTGTTGTTGTTTCTCCTCTTTGGTTTGAAAAAATAAGCCAACAAAACACCAATTCTTTGGGGTTGAAATTTAGTGCTATAAGTCCTCTTCAGTTGTAGACTGAAGGTAGACCACCTTCATAAATGACCTTTAAAAAAAAAACTGGTAAGGCAGGCTGGCTGCAGTTGCAGATGTCTGTGATCACAACACTGGGAAGTCCAGGGCAGGAGAATCATAAGCTTGAAACCAGCCAGAATGAGTTCTGGGGTAGCCCTTGCCACACAACAAGTCCATATTTCAAACCAGCAACAGACACAAACAGCAAGATAGAATAAAAAGAGATTGTATAAAAGAGAAAAAAACGCATACAATAAAACACAGTGCCAGCTCCATTAAGGGGTCGTTCCTAAATATCAGACAGGAACACTAACCTACCTGTCCCATATATTAACAAGAACCACTGCTCTTGAGCATTAAAACCCACCCTGTCTTCCCCTCTACGCCCCTCCTGTGAAGCCTACTTCAGCAGTTCCACTTTCCCGACCCCTTCCTTTCCATCAGACCACTGCACCAGACACACTAAGTGTTCTACTTAGAAGCTCCCCCGCCCCCCGTGGTTTTCTGACACATGCTGAAGTGACAATCTATGGCATGACACACTTGGCCTTTGGAATCTACCCATGACTCTGGCTCATCAGTTCCTCTTGTGACTTGAATTACATTCACCAAAACAAGATACAATGGAGTTGCAAGCACTAGAGTCTGTGGATTTAAAATACTAGAAACTAGAATCTTTGCACATCTCATCAGGTTGTGGTGAGGTTATAATGGATTAAGATGTCCTAATAAGGATAGTTGACCCTACAAGAAGAGCAGATTTTAGACACAAAAGGCTTCTAGTGGCCAAAAGCACCAAGGACTGCCAAAAGCGGTAAGAAACCATAGCAAAAGCATGAATGAAGCTCTCTCTCAGGGTCTTCTTCAGACAACCAACTCTGCCATCATCTAAGTTCTGCCTTCCAGCCTCCAGAAGTGAGAGAGAGCATGCTGCTGTTGTTGTAAGCCATGAAAACCTTTAGTCCACACACCCACAGTTCTGATCTGGGCTGCACACACCTCTAGGCTCTTACACATACTACTTTCTGACCAAGCCACACTTCCCTTCTTCACCTTCCTGGTTACATCCCACTCATCCTCAAAGCATCACTTGAAACTAATTTATTCCTTCAAAAAGTCTTCCTAACAACTGATACCCCCACATTAGCACTCCCTGGCAGGTTTTCTTATGTATCATGTGATTAATACAAGCACAATAATAATTTGGTCCAAGTGTATCAACAATTTAACAGTGAGATTTCAGAATAAGAAAGAAATCTGTGTTAGTGATGATACATTCTCCCTGGGAACCCTACAACCAGCCTCACTGTGGCACATAGCAAGGTGCCTGACCATAATGGCCGGCTTTTAATTGCCTACCATGGAATCAATCTATCACAGCACTAACTGCACTCTGTAGACACCATCTGTTTACTTCTCCACCTCTTCCATCAGAGCATAAGTTCCCTCAGGCTGGTTGGTATTCTCCCATTCTTAAATAAAACATCTGGCACATGATAGCTACTCAATAGCTTAAACTGGCTTATAGGGTGAATAAATGAATACTACTGAGCTGATATGAGGCACCAGAGGACTGAACACAATATCAGAAGGGAAAGGTCCTTTTCCTAGGAATTTGGATAGAAGGATAAACAGTGTATTCTGGAACTATGCAAATGAACTCTCCATCAGGTTGGATAACTTATACAACTCCACAATGCCTTAAACACAGTAGGAGTATAAGATAAAATAGTTTAAAGGACACCAAAAACTTCTGAAGCCTGACAAAAATAACCAAATCCACGCAGCAATTCTGTTTAGTCATGACATTATATATAAGCAATTGATTTCCTTAACTCATTGGATTTCTGAATACTTAATATGTAAAACGTCAAACATTGTAAAATATGTTTTTAAAGTTGGTGTTTTATTTTGCTTATTTTTTTTTACTTGCTTGTATGTATGTTTTGAGATAAGGACTTGTATTATAGTCCAGGTTAGCTTTAAACTCACTGTGTAATCCAGGCTAGCCTTAAATTTGCAGTCCTCCTGCCTTGTCTTCTTCATGTTGTACAATACATTCTTGATTATATTTAATCTGCATTTTGGATACTAATAAACCATAGGAAACTGAATGTAAGTTTTGACACTGGAGTTTGCCTTTAATTACTGGCCAAGAGATAATGGCAAGGAAGTAAATCTTTTGTAAACACAGTATTAAAGAACTACTTGATAGAGACAGTTGACACTATGAGACACAGAAATTGCAGGCAATGATTAAAACTGGGCAGACCTTGTCATGGAACTTGACGGTCTTAATGTTGTCAAACACATTCAGCAAATGGGCCTGGATGGTGTGGGAGTCTGACGCCTGGCCCAGAATCTCCAGCAGAGCAGGGTCCGACACGAAAAAGAAGCGAGGAAAACACAGCCTTTTCTTCTCCAGGTATCTGAGGAGGGAAAGGCAAAGCTCCTTTATGCAAATGAGCTGACCTTTATGCAAATGATATCCCCTGGGTTCGAAAATGAGGAAAGATCATGCAACCATCTGCTGTTCCCACCTTCATGTTTTTGATGTTGTTTTGTTGTAAGTTTTGTCAAATAGCATTTCATATTCAACAGAAAAGGTAAGTTTTTTTTTCCAGAGTAAGTGGTAGAATTTCTTTATTCCATAAGTGTTAAGTTCATATTTTACTTAAACTAACATGTCATTTATTTTCTTTATAGAAATCAAGATAAAAAATATAGTTTGCAGATTGATGTGGGATTTTGCTTTGCTTCTTGGCATTGCGAAAAGGCTTCATATCATTAGAAGACTATCTTAAGGGAGAAGTAAGTACACCCTTCCCCAGGACAGAAGCAAACTCCAGGGATCAATAAGCCCTATGACAGGCCTGCTGACTCTCAGAGGTACCAAAATCTTGTTACTATGCCCCATCGTTTCACAGTACTTCAGATAGCCTATCCTCTGGGTCCATGCCAGGATTTAAAATTTTCCCCAGCTATTGATGCAAGCCAAATGACCTTAGTTCAATCCTCAGGACCAGCATGGTAGAAGAGAAATGATGCTCACAAATTGTCCTCTGGTATCCATAGGGGCAACATGGCATGTGTCCACATGTGTGCACATACCAGAGACACACATCCTCATTATCATCATCATCATAGCAATAAATAAAATATAATTAATGTTTTAATAAAATGCTCATGGTTGGGGTTGAAGAGATAGCTCAATAGGTACAATGCTTATGATCTAAGTTAAATGCACAGAGCCATGTTTTAAAAACAATCCAGGTGTGGTGCAACACACTTGTAATTCTGAAGATAAGAAGATGAAGACAGACCCCTGGGGCCCACTGGTCAGCCAGCCTATCCTATTTGTTGAGTAACAGGACAGTGAGAGACCTTATCACAAAAAAAATATAGGTGAACTGCACCCAAAGGACAACAGCTAAGGTTGTTCTCTGACCTTCAAAAGCATGTGTGCTTTTGAACGCACACATGCACACCAGCTCATGGTTGACCTACACTGTGATGGGATAGCAGATACACAATGGAATTTCCCCAAAGTATCAATTCAAGGACACAAAAACACAAAAAAAGAAAGAAAGAAAAAAAAACTATTTTCCTGGAAACAAATATGTTTTATGCTATGGAGCCTAGGAAAGTTGTGCCTAACTATGTATGGTCTTTCACATTCCTCCCAAAGGATCTTTTTCATTTGGCTAAGATCTACTTATGGGAGAGGTACACCAATTTTCCCTTCTAATTATTATCCTTTCTTTTTCTTTGACTTTAACTTTGCAACAACTTTATTATTTTTCAATAACCATCTCAAAGCCAGTTTTTAGTGGGCAAGGATAAATAAGTGATCCATGGTACTTGTATGTTATCATACATTATTTTTTTTCTATTTTCATGGTAACCATTTTTTATTTTGTTCAAATGTGGTACATTCATCTTTTCTTTACTTCATCAAAACCATTTTAAAGTTCCACTTGAAGCCCAGTATTTTTAACTGTCACTTATGTCAGTGAGAACAACCTAGCTGGTTCCTCGGGGCTCAGCACAAGCTAGTCCAAACAGTGTCCCTGGTCATGAAGACACAGAGAAGCACACATGGGCAAAGGCCCTCTTTGTCCCAGAGTTAGGCAAGGACTCATCATGGCTCAAGTTCAATTCAGATGAATTTCTACCAGGAGTGTTGATATACACTTAGAAAAGTACTTTCATCGTGTTTCTAGTTCAGTGATTTTCTGAGAATCACTGTTTGCTGTTTTGTTGTTGTTATTGTTGTTGCTGGTGGTAGTGCTGTTGTTATTGTTTGACTGGTTTAGCTGTGTGTTTTTTATTTCATTGTTTTTTTTTATTAGTTTGTGTCTTGGAGTTTCTATTGCTATGAAGAGACACCATGACCATGGCAACTCTTATAAAGGAAAACATTTCATTGGCACTAGCTTACAGTTTCAGAGGTTTAGTCCATTATCATCATAGAAGGACATGGTGGCATGCAAGCATGCATGGTGCTGGAGAAGGATCTGAGAGCTCTGCATCTTGATCTGCAAGCAGCAGAAGCAACTGTCCCACTGAACATAGCTTGAACACATATGAGACCTCAAAGGCCACCACTATAGTGACACACTTCTTCCAGCAAGGCCACACCTACTCCAACAAGACCACACCTCCTAAGAGTGTCATTCCCTATGACCAAGCATTCAAACACATGAGTCTATAGTGGCCATTCTTATTCAATCCATCACATTCTACTCCCTGGTGCCCATAGACTTATAGCTATAGCATTAAGTCCAACTTTAAAAAATTCCCATAGTCTATCACAGTCTCAACAATGTTCAAAGTGTCTTCTGAGATTCATACAATCTCTTAACTGTAATCCCCTATAAAATCAAAATCAAAAAACAGATTACATAATTCCAACATAAAATGGCACGGGATTTATAGTACCATTCCAAAATGGAAGAAATGGATGATGGTGAGGAAATACTGTACCAAAGCAAGACTGAAAATCAACTGGGCAAACTCCAAACTCTGCATCTCTGTGTCTAATGTAAAAGCACTCTTCAGAACTCCAACTCCTGTCAGCTTTGTTGATGGCAACACAACACACTTCTTTCTCTTAGACTTGTTCCACTCTCTATTAGCAGCTATACTCAGCAGGTATCCCATGGCTCTGGTATCTCCAACATTTTGGGTCTCCCAGGCAATCTGGGCTTCACCTTCATAGCTTCACACAATGGCCTCTCTGAGCCTCCATGCAAGGACACTCCTGACACACACCTAACATCAGCAGCTTTCCTTAGTCACAGAGGAAGAATCCATAACTCCTTTCTTCTATCCTTGACTCTAAAGCCAGAATCATGTGGCCAAAGTTGCCAAGGTCTGCTGTTTGCTGTGGCTGGAACATGGTCCCCTTGTTCAATTACATCTTTACCAGCTTTCTGTTTTCCTCACTGCCTAAGTTTGGCTGTCTGGGAACTTGCTCTATATAACATCCTGGCCTTGAATTCAGAGATCCTCCTGCTAGGGAGGCTAGGATTAAAGGCATGTACCACCACACCTGGCTCTGAGCTTTTCTTTAAACCATTTTCACAAGTTTGAGGCCTAAGCCTCAACAAGTGGGATCTGGCCCTGAGGTCACCACTCCCTTTATTTCATTTCTTAATCTGTTTATCTCCTTTAATGCAGGACTTAGCTCCATCCCACTTCCTGATGTCCCCTTTCTCCCCAAATTATACATTATGTATTTTACCTTGTTCAGCTTGCTCCTTTTCATTATAGATCTTCATAAGATGAATGCTAATAACACATGACAGAGTCAATACTAGGCTGTTTTGAGATTTCCTCTGCCAATGGAACTAATCCAAAGCTCTTCAGTTTAACCTCAGACATTGTTTTCAGACAAGAGCAAAAAGAAACCACATTCTTTGCCAAAATATTATAAGAACAGTCTCTAGGTCACGTACAAATCTTCTTCTTCTCTGAAACCCACACTTCAAATCTTCCTCAGCACCACTGTCTTCCATGTTCCTACTGGGATGATCCATTAAGCTCCATTTAAAGAGTTCAGCTATTTTTATAATCCACAATCCTAAAGTCCAAATTCCTCCAAACAAAAATATGGTCAGGCCTATCACAGCAATAAACCAGTCCCTGGTACCAACTTCTATCTTAGTTAGGGTTTTATTGCTATGAAGAGACATCATGAACAAGGCAACTCTTATAAAGGAAAACATTTAATTGGGACTGGCTTACAGTTTCAGAGATTTAGTACATTAGCATCATGGAAGATCATGGCGGTGTACAGGCAGGCATGGTATTAGAGAAAGAGCTGAGAGTTCTACATCTTAATCTGCAGGCAGCAGAAGTAACTGTCTCACTGGGCATGGCTTGAGCATATATGAGATCTCAAAGCCTACCTCCACAGTAACACACTTCCTTCTGTAAGGCCACACCTATTCCAACAAAGCCACACCTCCTAATAGTGCCACTCCCTATGGCCAAGCATTTGAACACTGAGTCTATGGGGGCCACACCTATTCAAACCAAAACAGTTTGTATATTTGTGTATTTTATTTGTTTGCTTAGGAGAGTTGTTTTTGTATCAGTGTTAATTGTTGGTTTGTGGTGTGTGTGTGTGTGTGTGTGTGTGCATGTGTGTGTGTGTGTGTGTGCGCGCGCGCATGTTAGTGTGGGGGTGCATTTTGGTTTTTTGTTTGTTTATGTTGGTGTTTTGGGGGGGTTTTTTTGCTTTTGTTTTTGTTTTTTTTGTTTTTTTTTGTTTTTTTTGGGCTTGCTTGCTTGCTTGCTTTGATTTTTTGATACAAGATCTCATTAGTTAGTATAATCTGTCTTCAACCTTACTATCATCCCACCTCAGCCTCCTGGGTGCTCAGACTACATGTGTGTCCATTTGTACATGTGCACTGGTAGATACTACTCCATACACTAATATTTCTACATTTCTGACTGCTTTTCTATATACACTATTTCATATATAATAAATACAGTGGAATGTTTTGGTTCTGTATCTATAGATACGGAAGAAGATAAACAAGAAGAATGACATAAAGGAGGTACAATAATTTTCAAAATGGGGACTACACAAGAATACTTATGAGGACTTATCACTTTACGGAAACATTTTGAGTCCTGAGTCCAACACCAGAATGGGCACGGAGCATGGGGCTCCAAATGAAGAACCTCACCTGTGCAACAGTTTATATATGAAGCTAATCTTAGCCAAATGGCACAAATATGGCTCTTATTACCTGCTCTTTCTGTTCCCTTTCATCTCCAAGATCCCGAGAGCTTTCAAAGAACCACTGAACTCACCCTGTGAGGGACTTCTGGCAGATTTCCAACTGGTCTAGTAAGTGTGGCAGCAGCTGTCCCATGGTCTCATCTCCAACACAGCACTGAACAACGTTGGATATCTCATGTGCCCGTGTCATAATCTTCACCCAAGACTTATCTATATTGGAAAAGCGCTTGGCTTCCTGTAGAAATGACATGGTGAACAAGTCTATGGTCTGTGTCAGTGATGAAGCGTCTCACATGCCTCTGGCTGAGGCCATCATTCCAACCAGGGTATACATCCAAACGATACATGTCTAATGCCCATACATTCTATTTAAAGCCTCCTTGCGTCTTTTTTATTACAGCATCTCCTTTACTGAACATGGATCTGTACCTCAACTCACCCTGACATTTCTGCTATGTTAAGTAAAACAGGACTTGAACTCAAAAACAACTGTCTATACAAGATGACTTGGGAGGAAAAGTAACTCCCAATTGTTTCCCTTAGTTATCCTTAAGTAGAGTGAATTTGTTGTTTTCAAGAGTCTTGAAGAGGATTAAATTGTGTGTATGCTTAGAAAGGAAACACCAAGTATTTAAAAATAATAAGACACATGCAGAAACTCACAACTAGTCAGAGTGCAGAGAATGAGTGTCAGTAGAGTGTTCAGCCACAAAGGAACATCTATAGTACACCCCTTTCCCACAAGACTGAAGGGGGTTTGGTATTTCATAACAACTGTAAAGAGCCAGGGGTTGAGAAGACTAGAATGGAACTATGTCTTCTGAACATGACAGGACCACTGCACTTATTAACTGACAGCTGCTATGGTGGCCTGCAAAAGACCTGCATGAAATCAAGACAGTCGACATTGTAGCATGACGAGGGATAGGGTACATGAGCCCACCCCACCATAATGAGGAGCTATGAACAAGTCGATGGCTTCTGGAGGAGTGAGGACCAATTTTCCTTAAAAGTGTGGTCCCTGGTAGGTCAACCATGCACCACTGGATGAATCCATACCCAGGCGTATATCGACATAAATTGGACTCAATGGGTTATTTAGAAAAAGAAAAAATAGAACAAGGAGTTGCGGACAGAGTAGGGCAGTAGATCTTGGAGGAGTTGGGGAAGGAGTGAAGATGGTGAATATGATCAAAATAATTAAACAATTATTAAATCATTAAAATTCTCAAACAATTAAAGCCGGGCAGTGGTGGTACACTCCTTTAATCCCAGCACTTGGAAGGTAGAGGCAGGTGTATCTCTATGAGTTCAAAGCCAGTCTGGTCTACATAGTGAGTTCCAGAACAGCCAGGGATACACAAAGAAACCCTGTCTCAACCCCCCCCCAAAAAAATAATTCTCAAAGAATTAATAAAATAATTTTAAAATAACACACAAAATTCTAATATAATATTGAAAAAAACAGTCATTTTTCAGGAAAAAATGGAAAATGAATAGATTATTTGAATATTGTTGGAATAATTATTCCTCCTTTTCTTCCTTAACAGTTCCTATATGCCACTAATGATGATAGATTCCCAAATATGAAAGCAAGAAATGACACTTTAGACCTTAAATATTGTATATGAATGTTTCTACTGACATACAAAAAAGAAAAACCAAAAATGCATAAATGAATGCTTAAATTTTTAGTATAGGAATGTATTTCCTGCTGACCAAAATAGAAATTCTCCACCTTACAAATGGTTAACAGATTTGCCTACTACAGTTCACTTAAACAACTAAGGAGAAAGTTACAGTGGACATAGCCATGGGCCTGAAATTCAAATAGGATGCTAAATGTCCTCACCTTACAAGTAATGCAAGATAGTTAAATAAGGGTTTTTAAAGTTTAGTTTAAAATGTCTTTAAAAAAATCTCAAAATGCATCCAATGTGTGCATGGCAAGGTAATTACAATTTGATATATACACTCAACATCTCAAAGAGACAGCCTTTCTTGCAGATTTCCAACCCTTAATTTTACAGCACGTAGATAATTGGGTATATTCTATAGTGAGCATTATTTTAAAATACCAAATTATCCTACCATCATCAAGATAACGATGCCATACATTTACATTGTTCCAAACTCTACCTTCAAATTATCTGAAGACACATACCAATGACACAGAAATTCATTCTCTGGGTTTTTTTAATCCTCAGTTTCCTATCAGACACCACAGTTTCGTAGCATTTTTATTCTCTAATTATCATCTTATCATCCTTCTCTTTCCCATAATCCCTCACTTCCTTTAAAAAATAATAACATCAGAAAAGAAAGCTAGGTTGCCCAGAAACAAAGGTTCAGTGGAGATTACAATTCTTAGATCTTTCTCAAACTGAATAACCTGATGAAATCATAAAGAAAATTCCAGAACCTTGGGCAGCTGCTTGGCAATGTCTCCTCCCACGAAGACAGCTTCTAGATAAATCCACAAGTTTTGAACAGTCATCCAGTTCTCAATGATGTCTGTTGAGTTAGAAAGGCATTGAACCCATTTTTGAATCTGGGCTTTGAATGGCATGTTGTACCTAAAATAAGAAATACATGTTTTTGTTGTGTTTAAAAAAACAGTTTTTAACTTATATTTTTAACTTTTATCATGTAGCCATCATAGCCAGTAAACAGGATGCTGCTGAATGTTTTAAGTTTGGATGTTACCGATTTGATCCCAAGTATGGATAGCAACAAGAGACTGATAATCTAAGAAAGAAATCAGGCGTGAGATAATTGCACCCAGATTCCAGAGAAACATAATTGAAGTCATTGTTGTGAAATCCAGGAATGTAACATTCTCTCTGCTGAGTTTCTGTGCCTATCACACAGGAGGTATGGATTGTCATTCACTGGTGGCAATTCCAGGGCTCTCGGTGGAAACTGGATAACAAATGTGAGCTCCAGCTGTGATAACATCTGGACTCTCTTTAGCCTTCTTCTCCCATGTCTCTTCCTAATTTCTCACCCTCCTCGTGTCCAGTCATTTTATGCTGTTACCAAATCCATAATGTACAGATACCAAGCCTATAATAAGCAATCAATAAATATATAATTGAATAAATGTTTCTCATACAACTCTTCGAGGTAGATATCATTGGTCAAGAAAAAAAATACTCCTCCATCCCTAACACAGATCATTTACTTAATATTTATGCTTGCTTTTTCTGTCTTTCTAGATGTGCCATCATTCCGATCACCATCATCCTTTCTAGTTACAGTGTATAGCATCCAAGTTTATTAAAAACTCACCAAGTGCTGAACAGTCCAAACAACACTATCAAGGGTTCAAAGACTAAATTTTATAGTTCATATCACTCACTCAGGTGTGCCAAATAAATGAAATCAACAGGAATTTTTTTTTGAAATAACATTAAATAGGTAGTATTTTCTGTATTTAAATTACTGATTTATAGAAGGCAAATGCCTAAAATTACAGTGCTCAGGAGGCAGAGGCAGGAAAATCATGAGTTTAAGGTCATCCTGGACTACATAACAAGATCCTGTCTCAAAAAAGTATTTTTAGAGATATACATGAGATGATGTTTTCAGCCTAGAAAGGCACAACATCTTCATATCTCAGTGATAGCCATACAATTATCCTACCTTTGAGGTTTTGGTGTACAATAAACTATTCGGGGAAGAGTAAAGAGAAGTAAGTTCATTGAGAAATATGAGCCTGTGGTTTCCACGTCAACACGGGCTTGCTTTGCTGTTATAAAACCAAATGGTCAAACAGAAGTCTTAGCTGGTTTCTGTCTGCACCATTCTTCCTGCTGTCTTGATCTGCCACCAGTAAAGTACGCACACAACTAAATGCTTCTAGATTAGAAATGGTTTTGATCAAAAGGTTTTGCAAGCAGAGTGATTCTAGAGTTCAGAACAGCGTTCCCCTTGGAGGCTGCAGCTTGTTGTCAGCTGTGCAGGGAGGTATGTCAGGAGCCAAGATGGAACGTTCAGTGCAATCCAAGGGGCTAATTACAGCTACCATTCTGTCCAGTTGATGACTCAGACCCACCCCGCAGGGAATAACGAAATGAAACCATTGTAGATCTCAAGAATAAGGAAAATGGCTTCCCTACCTGTTGCTCAGGAGAGAGCCCAGCAGCATCAAGCTATCCTCCATGCTGGCGATGACTTCTGAGGTACTGTCTCCTCCCAGGAGGAGTTCTCCCCGGGTCTTAAAGCTGCTGAACGTTAATGTTTTGTTGTCCCATTCAGAGATCACTTGTTTCAGCTTTTGTTCAATGTCTCTCTCCTTCACCGCACTGATGCAGATGTCCTATAGACACAGTAAGCTCTCATTTATTCCAGGAAAGCTACATGTCTTATTAATAGTCTAAGTCTGGAAGAGCTCCTCTTATCTATTTCATATGTATTTAAAGCATATATGTTTCCAAATATCAAATGCAATGCCATAAATGGCATGAATGTGTACATATAAGTAGAGGGAGAGGAAAATAAAGGTATGTGTAAATAGAACCTTAATTTCTAAAATTTTCCATCATGTCAGAAAAATAAATGACAAAAAAGATTCAATATCCTCTTACATTGTAAAATATAATCATAGACTTAAGATTTGCTGTCTCTGATTTTCCTCTCGGGTCAATAAATGCAATGTGAAAGGAGAGAATCAGCATAACTCAGAGTTCTTCTCTGCTCTCCAGGCACATTCCCAATTTCCTGTGCAGCTTCACCATCTCCCAGACTCATAGCTAAGGCCTGTCTTTATCTCATTTCCTCTCACTGTGTTCCTTTTCTGGAGAGGTCATCTCTGTCCATGTATTCAGTATCCTTTATATCTCTAGTCAAAACCCACATCTATTTGCCTCCACATTTCTCTGTGTGAGTATTTCAACAGAACCACAAGCACAACCCATGACCCCACCCAAATTCAAGTTTGGCCTTTGTACTAATCGTGCAGTATGACTGCTTACAACGTTGTCTGTCTCTGTGATCAATCGGCAGACCTGTGATCTATGCAGACCTCTCAAAAAGAAATCCACAGCTCATCACTGTCCCATCTTGGTTTTTCCCATTGTCCCCCCTCCTTCAACAAATTCTGTCCAATTTTACTCCCTAAAAAATTCCATGGATCTTTCCTTTACCCTTCAGCTTCACAACCTCTGCTGTCTGTCAACAAATCATTCCCTCTCCCATGATCTTCAGCTTCATGACCTCCACTCTAGTCAACAACTCATTCCCTCTCCCCTGATCTAGCCTTACAATCTCTCAGTAGGTTTTCCTACCCCTTTCTTCTTATCCTCATCTCTCTGCATATAACTATGAGGCTGAACTTTACAAAATGCGATGCTGTGTCATCCCCAATGAAAACACAGTTCCCAGATGGCTCCACATTGCTCTGGAGACCAAAACCAATGACAGGTTCAACACACACTCCACTTTGCTGGCCTCAACTGTCTCCCCTCTCTCCTCAACCATACCAGAGGGCCACAGAGTCATCTTCTGGTTCTTCCAACACACTTCAGACACTTTACAAATGATGTTCTCTCTGCCTGGAATGGTTTTCTTTGCTTTTTCACAACCTCTCATCTCCAGAATACAACCACATTCCTTTCTTTCACCCAGACAGATTTGCACCCAGATAATACAAGGCATTTGTCACAGGCTTTCCGGGAGCAAGCAGCATACTTTTCTTCTGGTGCAATTTTCTACAGCTTATAACCATACCTTCATTTGAATAACTAATTACACTCATTATTTACCAATCTACAAAAGCAAGAATACATCTCTATATTTTTAACATAGACCCTTTCCCATAATAGGCATTCAATAAACAAGGAATTGGTGGATGGATGCCAGGAATGCATTGTTCTACTCCCTATCAACTGTACCTCTATTTCCTCTTTGTATTTCAGAAGAGGAGCCTCCATGATATTTCTCAACTTAAAGCTTTCATTGCCCACGTCTAGACTGTGTCCAGTGAGAGCAGTTATCCTCTGCCAGTGTCTCTCCATCATGGCTTTACTGGCCATGTACTCCAGCAGTGGGCAGCACTCGCTGAAATCATCAATGGTCTTCTTCAAATCCAGAAAAGCCTGCCAATCCTTTAGGGCCCGGGGCAACTTCCGACACCTGTGAGGGAAACCAACAGGAAAGACCATTGAATTATTCAAAACCCAGACATTAACAGTGAAAAATTGTCTGCTAACATTTCCATCTGAAATAATCTCCTCAGACACTATCTCATTTTGAAAGCACAGGACTCATAAGCTATATATTAAAATAACATACTGGCACATATTGTGGAAAAATCTTTATCTAAATCAGAGGGATTTTTTTTCAGTCTTTCATGACAATTGCCTAAATGGACGTCTTATTTCTAAAGGATAAGAAGTATCTTTCAACTCATTTCAACTTTGCAAACATGAAGTTGACAACTCTCCAAACACACAACACAGCATAAAGTCTCCAGCTGTTGGCTCACACACAGCCAATGACCTTCCACTTTCTTTGGGCTTGGCTCTTAAACAACGCCAGAAAAAAAAAAAATGTGATCCTTGTTTTCACTGCAGGAAGCTACCTACCGCAAACTTCAAATGCTTCTAAGTGTGATGCAAACAAATCAGCTTTCCTCCAGCTACAGAAAAGGCCCTGGTCACATCCAACCAGCTCTGAAGGAAGTGCTCCTTTCATTGTGCACACACAGGGAAAGCAATAAAAGAGCATTGACGTCAACGGTGACAGCAATGCAGCAGGATGTGACGGGTATATTTCTGAAACACCTGCAGTGGCAAGAGAACTTGAAAGCCTATCCCACATGGATGTCAGGTAGGCTGGTGAGAGGCTCAGAGAGGAAGTGCTTGCAAGCATGAGGACCTGAGTTCAAATCCCCAGCACCCACATAAAAAGCTGGTCACAGTGGCCAGTGTCTGTAATCCCAGAACCAGGGAGGCAGAGACAGGAGGGTCAAGGAGACTCATTGGCCAGTCATTATAGCCAATCAGTGAGTTCCATGTTTGTAGCACAAATTGTTCGAAGGTCTTATTAAGAAAAACAAACAGGGCCAGGTATTGGGGTGAATGCTGGAAGAGCAGAGAGATAGAACACAAGCCACAGCCACCTCACCTCGCCAATTCCTCAGCTGATCCTGTTTCCTTAGACTGGAAGCCTCTGAAGTCCTCAACTGAGTGTGGATCTCAGTTGAACTACTGTTCAAAAGCCTAAAAGCTTAACCAGTCTATAGTTCCTCGTCCTCACGCCTTAAATACCTTTCTGCTTCCTGCCATCACTTCCTGGGATTAAAGGTATGTGATGCCTGGCTGTTTCCAGTGTGACTTTGAACTCACAGAGATACGGATGGATCTCTGTCTCCAGAAGGCTAGGATTAAAGGTGTGTGTGCCACCATTTTCTGGCCTCTATGTCTGTCCAGTGGCTGTTCTGTTCTCTGACCCCAGATAAGTTTATTAGGGTACACAATATATTGGGGGACACAATATCACCACACAAGTTCAGTGAGAAACCCTGTCTCAAAAAAAGAAAGATGGATAATGAGAGGGGAAGACACTAACACGGAACTCTGTCCTCCATCTATCACGCACAGAAGCCCTCTCCCCCCACAGACATTATATCAAGATTTCAATCGCTCTGGGAATGCAAAACATCTGATTTCTTACCTGTTCTGGAATTCTAAGAGTTCATTGTTGATTTTTTCAATATTCACTTCTGACCAAAGGCTGTCTTGAAAACTGTTCACCGTTTCTATGACACTGTTGTATAGGCTGTATATTTTCTGTAGAAGATTCAGCTGCTTCTTTATCTCAAGAAGCTGAGGATACTGAGTCACCGGCAAACCAAAAAGTTCCTCTCCTCCAGTGTAGGTGATATATTTACGATATATGTTATCAAATTGATTCTGATAAAAAAGAAACACAAGTGAGCTCTGTCAGGATGATTTACATCTGGGCTAACACACAGGCAAGCAAGAATGCGAATGCAATAGCTGAGGGAACATGTGAGTAACAGCAGTAAAGGAGTATAATTATTTATCTGAAAACACTTCCTTTTTCTGAAAATACTTGTAATTGTAACCACAGCAAATTACATTTTTAATGTAAGTACATCCTCATTCATACAACAGAATTTTTACCCTTTGTGTGTGCTTAAAACACAAGACATATATTACTTAGGACGTTTGTAGAAATGTACAAGATTACCTGAAACATAATAAGCCTGTCGCTGGCTTCCTGGGGCTTCAAGCCACTCGCCATTGGACCATTCTGATGCAGATTAAACACAAAACATTAAAATGAACATCAGCACACAAAACGTCATGAGATCAACATACTGAGATATCAAAGTTTCTGTGTATGATGTATACATGATAGGAAGTTGGTTTTGTTTGTGTTTTCAAAAAGAACTTGAATATAATCCACTTCAGATGTTTCTAATCCAATGAAGCTAAGGAAATACCACAGTTTCCAGAGGTTAAGAAACCTTGAAATTTTTTAACTATTTATCATTTACTTCTCAGGTGATACCAGCAAGGAGGAATCAATGGTTGTTCCAGAAAAAGCTTACCGTTCTGGTTTTGAACAAAAGCACTAATGCCTTTAGCTCACAGATTCTACCACTCTATCCACACATTCTAACAGCTATTTGGAAAATGAAACATAATCTCTATGGTCCAGTTCAGTGTTCCCGCATTATGACACCTTAAGTAAGTTGGCTTTTATGTTTCCTTGACTGTGAAGTGAGTACACAGACCCAGCCTTCCACCTTTACAAGCTTTGCAGTTTGGAGTGCCAGTAGCTAATAGATTCAAAACTGACCCCATACTTACCTACTCTATGTCTGCTACATGTTATAATTGGTCAGAAATGGATCTCATCACACAACACACTTGCACTACAAGTTTTTGCATTAGAACCCATATACATGATTAAAATATGGATACTGGGGGACAAGGCTCCATCTGCCTTGTCTACCACTGCGCATGTCTTCAGTACAAAGGACAGCATCTACACAGGCTGAGAGCTTGGAAAATTAATGTGCACTGTGGAAAGGGGGGTCATGTTTGTATTCTAATAGTATTATTCTATACAAACTTAGAAACCATTCTGGTTTTTATTTTAGTTTGAGGTAGGGTCATACTGTAGCCCGGGAAGTAACTGAACAACTTCAGAACTTCTCAATCATCATTTCATGATAAATTAACTCTTAAGTGGAAGAATTCAAAAAGAGAAATATGTTTCCTTATGCAAATATAAAATTACTATTCCTAGGAAATTTTAGGGAATTTAACATATAATTTTTTAAACAAATACATTTTGTGTGTCCTGCCCATTCTCCCCTAAATTCTCACAGAGAGAAAGCCAGAGTCATACCAAATCATAGTCCAGGTAAAACTGCTGACAGTCTTGGAGGAACACTTCAACCACACCAATCAGCTCTTTCCGGAAACTGGGCTGCAGAGAGACTAGCTCATTCTGAAGGTCACTGGCCCGGGCCAGCAGCTTCTCCCAAGCATAACGCAGAGTGTCAACTTTGTCCATCTCTTCCTTGGCTACCAGAAGTCCATACTTGTTAAGCAGGGCATAAGATTCCTATAGACAAGAAGGAAAACTGAATTTCTGGCAGTCAGATGCATAAATTCTTACACAGTCACAGGCTGGAGCTGAGAATGGGGGGACCAGCATGATGGAGAAGCCACCCTAAGGGCAATAATTATTCTACTCATGAACTTTAAGGACCGAAGTGAGCAAAGGAGCCAGTCAGATCCAGTTCTCTCATCTGTGAAATGAAGAGACTCTGGCTATTTCCCAGAATGTCTGCAAGTATCTAAAAACATCATTTTCAAAACTGTAAAACATGACACAAATAACAGATATTTTTTATACAGGCCCCAAAATTATATCTGAACACTGTAAAATTATATCAAGTGAAAGCAAAAACATATAAAAGTTAACTTCTAAAGTTAGGTTAACAAAATAAGACACAATTTTAATTCGATCTTAGCTTCCTTTGTTCTTCAGAATGTCTGACATTCAGACTGAAGAAAGTCCATTTCAGCCAAAGCTTGAGCCAAGGCTTTTCACTCACACTGCAAGATATTTGAACTAAAATATTAATGTGACAGGTTATGTCATCCCAAGTGCCCATAAACGTAAAAAATATTAAATGGACTTGGTAGATTATATGCAAATAGGTATATACATATATAAAGAGAGATAATTTTAAAAGAGGTTCTCAACTTAAGAGGGGAAACATTGGAGGGGTTGGAGAAAACAGTGTAAATACTAACTGCTAATATGGTAACTACGAATATAGGGGAAAATTTTAATTCAGTTGAGCAAAGCTGGGATTTTTCTCCTTTGATTTATTCTTTTTATAATTTTTCATGTGTGTATTCATTCTACATGGTTTTGTGCTACACATACAAGGACATTTTCATATAATTTTCATATAAGCCACTCTCAAAAAGACAAATATTGTGTGTTCTCACTCATTTGTGACTCCTAGACTTTAATACAGATCCACAAAATTATACGACATGAAGGTGGAAATGAAACTGTCTGGGGAAACCAAGTGAACTAATGAAGGGAGGGGCAAGAAAAATGCCGAAAAATGTGCGTGGGGGCATTCCCTCAAAGTTTGCTTTCTTAAGAAATTATTTTCCCTGAGTACCCCTGGCCTCTTCTCCACCATTGTCCTCCCTACATAGATCTGGGAATATTGGATTGATGGTCTGGAAGTAGAGGAGAACATAGATTTAGGCAAACCTAAGCCATGCCTGGCTCCTCTTCTTCCTCCTCTTCCTTGTTGAAGACAGGCTGCAGTCTGTGCTTCAGGATAAATAAGATTGGAGTCACAGGGATGCCTAGAGCTGGAAGGTCCGGAATGGTATCTGGATCTACTACATCACAACTTCCAAATGAGACCGTTGACTCTACTATCGTCTTAACTCTCAGGTAGAAAGATGTAGGGCTGTCTTCAGACTTAAGAGACTCCCCAATAACACACAGATAATGGCCATTTGCCTTGATAGTTGAAGTCCCAAGAAGAAGATAGGCCACATAATTCCCCAAAGATGACAAAACATGAATATGCCTTGGTCTATACCATTTTCATGGTAATATGAAATTTTTCAAAATTCAAGGAGAGATAAGGAAGTTCAAAAATGGAAGCTGCTCCTCAGCTTGAAAGTGTAAGTCCAGACATTTGAATTAAGTTTGATAAAAGGTGATGTTCTTACATCTGGATTTTTTTTTAAAGATTTATTTATTTTTATTTTATGTGTGTGAAAGTCTGCCTACATGAGTTTAAGTACATGTACATGCAGTGCCCAAGGAAACCAGAAGATGGCAGTGGATTCTCTAGAGCCAGAGATACAAGGGAGTATGCGCTATCATGTAGGTGCTGGGAACTGAACCTGGGTCTTCTGCAAAAGTAGCAAACACTCTTAACCACTGAGCTGTGGCTCTCCAGCCCCTTAAATCTGGATTTTTATAATGCCACAGTTATAGTAATACATTTAAAACAATAAATGCAGCAACCCATTTTTAATAAGGTTTTTCAGGGGGAAAAGTCAGTGCAATATGTAATAAAACAAATGTAGGTGAGCAAGGTGGGAGCCTCAGTAGGTAAAATACTCGCCATGCAAGCATGAGAACCTGAGTTTGGATCCCTAGCATCCACATAAAATCCAGGCACAGTGGTATATATAACCCCAGTGCTGGGGCCTGAAACAAATAAATCTAAGATTCACACTGACTACTCAGTCTAGCTGAAGGGGGGTGCTTAAAGTTCAGTGAGATATCATAATTCAAAAATTAAGGTGAAGATGTGATTGAGGAAGATATTTTGACATCAAAGTTGGGCTTCCACCTGCACCCTCATGGGCAGTCACACATGTGCACACATTCATACTACACACACACACACACACACACACAGTGACAGTAATGCAATATTTTATTGTATGTTTTGTTTGGCATGTTTCCTTGCGTGAAAGGAGAGCTTTGGTAATGGTGGAATGGTACATGCATGCCTGGGTGCTATCAGACTGCATTTGATAGCACATATCAAAGCTCTACTGACCACCTGGGATTCCCATCTCCAACTGCTGAGGGCGTTGGTTTTATGGACTGCAGCTTCCTCTTCTAGAAAATGGTGCTGGATGGATGATCACCCCTCATGGAGAGATTATGGTCAATGGCCCACTGACTCAGAGTCACAAAGAGAAGGATCTCACGCCTCCAGGAGGATGTAACTGTGTGACAAAATTTACTCCAGAGTCCCCAGTGGTGTCAGGCTGAAGATGGTCCACAGCGGAGACCTCAGCCTCGCTTAGCTTTTCTCTCATAATTTTTCCAGCTTCCTCCACTCCCCTCCCCCAGGAGCATTCATCCATAAATAATTTGTCCAGAAACATAAACCTGGCTCTTGGGCACATAAACTCGAGCCTGAAAGGTTCCCCACAAAGGGCGATCTCAGTGCTAAAATTGCTGCTTTTAGCTTTAATGCTCATTTGTCATTCCAGCACAGACCCAGTTAATACTCCTGCCAATGGCTTCCAAGGTGTGGAAATATTTCTATAACGGACAAGCTGCCCATCTACCTCAATGGGTCCCACTTGGAAGTCCGTAGAGATCTGCTGCTCCCTGATTTCCTTCAGAGCAGCCATTGCAATCCGAATATCATCCAAGTCTTTAATGGGCCGGTTCAGTTTCTTTTGGAATTCTTCAACAACCGCAAAAATGCTTTCCATCTCACCCCTGTATTTTTTGTTACAGTGACGGCCAATAACAACCATCCAGGCTTTTGTCTCTGCCGTCAGAGAAAACTTCAAATCAGCTGTAAAAGCAAAACACCCACAGGTCAGTCTGAGAAGCCTGAACCAATGTGAAAAGACACAGAACATTGTTCACTCGCGGTAAATACCGTGAGTTAGAGCCATGTGAGTAAAAGTTGAATTAAAAATGGTTTCCAAGCTGGGTGTACAGCTCAGTCAGTGAACACTTGCTATGCCATCAGCAAAGCGGAAACCTGTCAAGCTCCAGGTTCAGAGAGAAACGCTATCCCAAGGGA